>SSSI01002803.1:0-18147 GCA_004796505.1 Oryzaephilus surinamensis
AAGTTGAAATATTCAACGTGCTCTTATAACGTATTTTCAACGTTGTTTTTTCGTCATTATTTTTCTTGATTTTATTTACCACGGTTTTTATAGTTAAGTATTACAGAATTTAAAAGCAAAAAACATAGATGATTTCCACGCTTAAATAGACGTTGAATTGACGTTTTCAACCTTTTATCAACGTTTTATAAAGTGGAAATATCTTTATATTTTTCCGTTATTATTTGCGTCACTTTCGACTAAAGATTCAACGTTTTTGTAACGTTGTTTATGAGCACTAATTCAACTTAAAAGTATTTCACATGTTGGGTATTTTACCACTAGATGGCTGTATGCATTATATCTTACTATAATGTTCTTAAACGATATGTATATAAGTTAGGCTATTTGAGTCTAATTTCAGACCATTTTGCTCTCGCATTTCTCAAGTTGCTCATTGTACTTGAATAAAGTATGCGACCTCCAGAAATACTGGAATTTGAGTACTTACTGGTTTAAATTATCAGTAAGTTCAACTTCCATTTTTTTGTTTTATATTTATATACATATATTGTACATATAACATTTCAGTAACAATTTTGTGGTTGCTTTTACATTATGACGTAATCTTGATAATATGTAAATCTGCTATTTGGGATAGTTGCCAAAGTCACCTTATTTCAACTTGAAAAAACGTTTATAATAATAGGAAATATAACTAAATATAAACGTTGATTTATCGTTGAATTCGACGTTGTACCTGACGTTGTTCCGCGCGACATTTTCTCTAAAATTCAACACAAAAATCAACCGTTACTCAACGTTCGGTTATGATCAGTTTCTAATCGACGTCGTCGTGTTTACTGGGCTATTTCATTAAACATTAAATATATACTCGTACAATTTGTTCAGTTTTAATTTAAATTTAATTCAATTTTGTTTGATATTTCTTAATAATATATATATGTAGAATCTGTTTGAAGGAATATTATATATTTTATTTAAAATGTTATAAAATATCTGTTTCTATTGCAGTTTGTTATATTTATGTAGGTATAAAAAAATATTTCAGTTGTTAGTGCATAATAATTAGGTATTCTTGAGTTTGCTGAGTTTTTAATTATTTCTTTTGAATTAGAATTACATATGTAATTGTGCATACATTTCCCATACAAATAACAATTTTGTGTTTAAAGCTTCAATTGTGTACATATATATATTTAGTATAAATTCATACAAATATCTCACAAACAAAGCGTTTTGTTTTTCTTCCGCCTACATAGCCATAAATAAACACTTAATAAGTTTACACTGAATGCATCCATTTACTCAATTTATATTCAAACAAATATAATTATATTCACATTTAATAAAATTTACTTTAACAAAATCTACGAATATGTTGATGAAATTAGTTTCAAATTACATCCATCAGTACATATGTATATCATGCATCATTATAAATAATTAATGACTAGTCGATAATTTTCACTCTATACAACAATAACAAATAATAACACTAGTATTTTGAATGATGTGCAAACGTGGTATAAACGCGCGTATAAATGTCATGTTATCTCAAAGCCCAAATCCAAACACCAAGTCGTATAACAGAACATATTATATTCGTCCTTATACTGGCAAAATTATCATCGCGTTAAAGCTCTCGCTGTACAAACAAACTTTGACAGTACAATTGAAACAGTTTACGTTAAAATATTGTAGTTGGTGGAGGGTGTACTACTATATACTATATAGAATAAGAGGGTGCCGATGTTTCCAACATAGGGACAATGCAAATATTTGTAATGAGCGAGAGTAACATGAATGTTTACATTAGCAAACGCGATGAGGATATCTTTAGATAGTAATAGTTAATTGTAATATAAACAAGATGCCCTCTTATTGTTGCATCAGCAAATGGATGGATTTAAGGTGCGCTTCTGTGTATACCGATAATGGAAGTATTTAAGTAAAGCATTTGTAAACAGCATTTAACAATAAAAGATTCAAATTTATTGACTATTTACATAATACAAAATGCTGGTCTTTTATATTGATCAAACTTTACGGTATTAAAAAAATTCATTAAATATCTGAAACTGTAATTAATATTATGATTAAAGCTAAATTTATAAAAGGATATATATATGTAATTTTAATTTTGGGATTAAAATTTTTATTAGAAATTAAAAAGCTCTCCAATGCATATACAACAAAGCAAATTTTCTATATACATATACCTAATACATATGTATATGTACTATGTAGGTATGTAATAATGTAAAAAGAGCCGTGCATGCATTATTATATTAAATCTTCTTTTATGTTAGCTTCATATCTATTAAGTATTAACGTAATAAGGTTTGGTATTTTTTCTCGTCAAAACGAGCAATTATGAAATGTTTTTATAGTATTTCGTTAGTCTTATCTAATCAGTAACGTGATCAAAACGTATCTATTATATGTAGATAGCAGATGGATGATGGACCATCATCTTCTCTCATCGCAGGTTGGAAATGTGTCGAGTATAAAAGGTAATCCATGGCCGATCTCGATATGCCATTGATCTTCTGTCAGAGTGCTTCGCCTGATCGCGAGGATGGGGCTTTATTTTAAAGTGCTGGATCAAGTACATTTTAAAAATATCGTTCCGTTTTAGGGTCATAGCCGGATCACCATAGTTCAATGTTATTGAGACATACCATCTATTTAGGACCCATGCAAGTAGTAGTATTCCATATTTATTTTAGCGCTCATCTTGATATATTACACACGAAATTTATTATATCCTTCCTTCTAACTAAGTACTGTATATACGTACATTTTACTGGATGGCAATTAGGTTAGTAGAGGCTTTTTTAAATGAATCAATTGCATTGCGGAATGGGTTATTTTTTATATTGTACTGAAATAAAACTGCTCGAATTTTAAAAAGGGGCGAAAAAGGATATGCGGGATAAGGGTGAACGCAATTCAATGTTCTAATCAAATTTTAAAATACTTAAATCGGTTTACTTTGGCACACACACAAAAAAAAGACGAGAGGGTGGTAGGATGAAAGAGGAATGCGATACTGGATTGCTTGAAGAAAGTTTTTCTTTGCAAAATAAAGGAAAATAAATTAATAGAATTATCTGTAAATCTATTCGATTTTGAAACAAAATACTAAATAATTCCAAGTTTCATTAAAGTAATCTGCCATTTCCGACGAAAAATCTATAAATTTCTCTCCTCGCACTGCCCCGTTTCCACAATATCACTTCGGTTTCATTGTGTTTTACTAAATTTTTAATTGTTTGGTTAGTAGAAAAACACTTATTGTCTAATAAATTTTGCACGAACTGTAAATAATTCTGTTAAATCGTTTTCTTAATAAATTTCTATTATATGTATACGTACATATATAGGCATGTTATACTGAGGATGTTTTCACAAAATTTTTCGTGAGAAAATTTATCGATCGATTAAAAAAACATCTGTTAACGTTTTATACCCGCGCCTATTTTCTACATCATTAACATTTTTGGTAAAATAATAAAAATTTTATACATGCTTTTAGGTCCAGTATATTGTAATATGTAAAAAGGTATTGCATGATTTAAAAGATATGAGACACAAAATGAAATGATCGGTCATTTTCCAAGGTTCCCAACCTTCCACCCATTTTTGTTATAATATACAAAACGCAATCACAACGTCTGAACACGAAATATTTTTGTATATTATATACTTAGAAAATGAATGTAACAGACCATTGTAAACCCTTGAAAGTTGCCCCTTTTCATAAAATACAATACATGGATGATGTTAATGTGTACTAATAAACCATACATATAGGTAGAAGAAGGATGGAGATGTGTATTTGTATAAATTGTTGCGTGCTTGTCACACTTATCGCACTTATCAAATGACCACAATAAAGCTGACTATTTTATTGCACTTGTATCAAAAAAAATACACAATAAAATACAATTGCTTTATAAAAAACTTCGTACGTAAAATCGAAGTTTGAACTTCCAGTTAAAATGTAATTAGCATTTACAATAATATTTATTTTTGAAGAAAATTGACAGGTCATCAGTGGAACAACAATAAAATATATACTCGAACTAAATCATTAACGAAAATTGCTTCATTTGTTGTTGTACATAATATTTCCTTAAATTATACACCAAATTTTGTATTTCTTATTAGAAACATACAAAATTTAGTTGTCAATTTGCTAGTCTGTAATTTACCAGGTTTGTAGGTACGAGTATATTAATATGAAAATATAACGAAAAAAATGGTGCCTATAATAAGTGGGTGCAATTTAATTATGTTGGTCAGGTGTTTGGAAAATTTATAGCGTATGTACGATGGCGTGGTCAAGTCGTATTAAACTTACACAAAGTTCAACTAACACCGCTTTATGAATATTTATGTTTTTAAAGAGGTGGATACGAGATTTAACGAAAAAATATATATCATAAGTTCATAACATAAAACAAAGCATAAATATATTCACTACATATATTTAATTATTTATATATTTTCTTTGAAGTCCCAACCTATAGCGGGACACATTTTTGTTATGAAAAATTTAGCCCCAAGGTATACATATAAAGATGAGAGAAATTTTCAAACTGTAATCTGTAATTATGACTTGGAGGGGAAACAAAATCAAACTAATCAAAGGAAGTCTTTAAAATTCCGTCTTGTGGAAAAAAGGGAAAGTTTTTAGTTTACTCTTTCAACAGGTTTATATGCCTAAGTAATCACTGCTAAAAATAAAAAAAAATTACGTTAACTTAATAAAAGTTTATGCTGATTTAATATTGATGAATTTAGTTTGAAATTTCCAAAGTAAAATATTTGTTTAAAAAAAAACATTAATCAGCTTTTAGTATATCCATAATATGTATATATATGTATTGTTAAAATGTCATTAGAGAGAGAATTAAACTTTTAAATCTGCTCCATATTCCCCGGTGGGCAGTATATTATTTTAAAATAATAATAGATAATGGTATATTGTCCGAGGATTAGAGATTTTTTTATTAATCAATAAACGATTTTTGTGGTTCATGCAGTAGGTATTATTATGGGATAGAGTGTAGCAATGGTATGGTGGTTGTAATATAGAGACAGAGTGTATTGATTGTATTCAGTACACGCTGTACACGTACCTGCTGCCAGCAGCCAAAGAAAGAAATACATTTCGAAAATGCGGCAATTTATTATTTCTAGCATGGCCTAATAGGTATTCATGGTTGAATACACCAAAGCAACTTATAGTTCATTTATCAAAAAGTGAAGGTTTTCTATACAATCCATACCCACCCAAAACATATATTACGAACCACGAAAACATTTCATCAACCACCACCCTCCAGTGTATAACCACTGATGGTTTTTATAGCACCATGTATAGATGCAAAGAAAGTCATGTTTACAACAACAACTTACCAATACACTAAACAAACTAAATAAATTCATTGTAATGCTTTAACTTACATTTGCACGTAAATAAATAGCCGTAAAACTCGTTCATCCATTATTGTTCGACAAATTTGAACAACTAGTTTTTTTCTGTTATTTTTCCACAGTTCCCCCGCAGGAGGATCCGATTATTACCGGAATGGAGATGCAATATCAGATCGGAGACGAGATCAATCTGAATTGCACTTCAGGAAAGAGTCACCCAGCCTCGATAATTCATTGGTACATCAACGAACAACAGGTAAATAATAGAAAATCAATTTACGTTTTCCAGTTAGCTCATTTAAAAAAAATGATAGTCATTTCATTAATCACAAACTAAATTATTTACATTTAAATCAAGGATTTATTATCCAGTATAAAAGCATTTGATATGCCATTTTCAATTTACCAGTCATACGTGCACAATGAAATGAAATTGGCAGTATTTTTTAACACACTTATACACATACTCATTATGTACAGCATTCAATTGAAATAAAAACTATATTCTTCCAAATAAATATTAACGCCAAATTTAATTAAACTCCAACACACTACAAAATTAAGGTTTAATTGGTTTTCATAACGTTAAACTCCATTATAGTTATTGTTTGAATTAAATTCGAACTATTGATTTTTATTCTCTATCTATTTATTTAATTAGTGCAATAAAAGTATTAATGTTAAACGTTTGTTTCGCAGATCCAAAATTCGGAGGCACTAATCAAGTATCCGGAAATCCAACACCATCAGGGCTTAGTGTCGGCGGTGTTGGGTCTTCGGTTCACATTGAACAACCGCCACTTTCTAGGCGGTTCAATGAGGGTGAAATGCGTGGCCTCAGTGGCTCCGATACTGTTTCGGGGCGACAGGGAGAGTGTGGTACAGAATCTGCCGATCAACAAGGATATGCGAGTAGCACTACTACTTGGTGAGTGGACCACCTACATACTCTATCAACACACAGACGGTACGAATCATATTCAAAATTCACAATACACCCGATTGTTGATATTGGAAATTGTGGGATCGATGCTGGTTGACATGAAATTAAGATATGGACCGAAATTAATTTAAGAAAGCCTGGCATCGATCCCAGCTTTTGCACCCAGTTTTGATACATATATATGTTTCTATTCTTTTTTTTTCAGTGAGAAATTCAACGAGTAAATACGAATTATCTCTATTTTTACTGACACTCTTAAGTGCAATATTAGTGTTATAAATATTCAACAAAAACAACAGCTATATATAGAAAAACTGATCCGTTTTTCCAGACTGTGTGATAAATTTATTTATTACATGTAACATAATGTGAATGTAATTATTTAAAAATGGTGAAAACTTTGTTATTATGTGTAGTGATTCTCTTTTAACAATAGTACTATATCAAGTGAGGTATTTGGAACTTTTGTAGTGTATATTATAAAATTCGCCCCTTTCAAATGTTCTTAGAAGTGACATAAACGAAAAAATCCCACATTAAGTATGATCAACATACACATAAAGATTTTGATGCTTCATGCTGTTAGTTCTTTAAAAGGATTTTGTGTTGAAACAGCATGTAATATATATACGTTACATGAATTTTGTATTTTTTTTAATATACATGTACTATACATATACGTATATTACAAATCACATTTATTTTTAAAACAAAAGTTTACATGCAACAATAAATTATAATTAAATTGTTTGTAATATAATTTCCATTGACAATATAAATCACAAACAAATATATATTTATTTATATTATTAACTTTACATGATTTAAATACGGTTTTATTAGTTAGTCATTTTTTCTTTTTGGAACCTATCATTTTTGTTTATTACAATATATAGTTACATATATTATTCATATTATGGTTAAATAAACACTGGATTAAAATATAAATTTATTATGTAAATAAAATTGAAAGTATGTATTTAATTAATATAAAATGCTCCTAATAAAATATGTATTTATTCGAGCAAATATAAGTTTTATAATGTATAATAGGAAAACTTAATTAATATTATTAATTGGTAATCTCAGATAAAAATGATATTATTTGTACATAATAATATAAAATATATAAATATATTTTGATGGAAAAAAATTTATCGATTTTCAACTAGGTACATTTCCATTCGAATTTATATTTGTTTTTCTTTAGTAAACAGATGAATGGATTTACAGTTTTTGAGGTGCTGTTTAAACGCGTTTAAATTGTTCAATTTTTTGCATGGATATTAATCCTTTAAAACAACGAACAATATAAACGTGTACACATTTAGGTTTGTTATTATTTTTAAATAAATGATGTGATATTTATAGTTTATAAATTAAAAAAAAAAGTACTAATGTAACTAGAAATGAATTATTAATTATAAAATTAAGCTTGAGGCTATACAAAATGAAATAATAAAATAATATTATAATATTTAGTCATTACATACATAATGTACATCGCTAATTAAAATAATAGCACAAGTTTGTCTTTTCAACGTCAAAATAAATCATTCATGCTTTTGCACAATTGTACATAAGTTCTCAAAAACCAGTATACAATCATTTTATATATAAATACATATAAAAAAATCTTAAATACGACAAAATATATTTCTTTCTATAAAACGACTGTCTTTAATTCAAAAACTGCATACATACATATGTATTTACGATAATTGTATAGTTTTCCATGGTTTTCATTTAATTTAAAGTAAATAAAGTGTGATCTAAATGTTTATTGATTCGTTTTATTTATTTGTACTTACAACCTGGCTAGTTTTCTAAAAAAATACTTCAACAAGAAACATGTCAATTAACTACATCTGCTCTTGTTTATAAGTGTCACATTTCAGAAAAATTAAATCCTTGAAAAATGTGTTAACCTTGCTACCCTTTAACTTAACTTATGACTCTAAAGTAAGGGTAAACAGCTACTAGCCAATTGTGAACTTTGTGTAATATAAACCTTTTCCCTGTTCTCATTGTTCCTAAATAACCCTGTGACATATACACAAGACAAAGCCATTCCTCATATTCACTTACACTCGAGAAACTCTTCGGTCTGATAATGCCTTGTGTTGCAAGGATGAATCTTATCACGATTTGTAATCTAATAATGTAACATGTTACATGTATATATAGCATACGATACAATAATACCGATAATAAATTTATATATGTTTATATATTAATAACGACAACATGGAATATTGTATCATAGTTCTTGTTATAGTAAATGAGTTTAAATAAAGTTTTGATTATAATATTCGAGTTAAATGTGTTGTTATTTTGCGCTTGTTTGTTAGAATATTGTTCTTATATAATACTGTTTTCGGCAAAATGGTTGTAATTACCATTGTCGAATACACCTCTATAATATACATAAGCAAAACATTTACCCAAACAGACATTTTACCGCACATGCAAATTGCTCTTGTTGGCACAAATACACTTATTAGTATTTCTATACTATTCACCCAGTTTCTCCATTTTCTGGCATGGAAAATCCTTTTATACATCTTGTTCCGCCCAAGAACTTGAAGTAAGTGTGTTCCTTTTTGGTCGTAAGTGTTATTGCATGGCTCGTAAAATGGCCACAATTACATACAACTGATTCACCATTTATGATAATAGAATAATAAGTACCTACATGCATGTATTCCTGGAAAATATCATCTTACGGGTGGCTGACTACATTTCTACAAATTATATTCCTCTTTTCTATATATGTATATATATGCGAATGTTTGTTGTATATATTTAAATGTTATACGACCGTGTAATCATCCCTTAGAATTATATGCATATCTTCAAAGATAAACACCTATGTATAAAGCTAATTACATTCAAGTCAAATAAATATAGCAAACCTTCTCTGAATATTTTCCTACATAATACGTAGATACACATTATAGGCTTTGTTATATAATTAAACAGAACGTGCCCTTTTCAAATATATGTACTGTTTTAGACATGTTTCTTTTACTAATTTTAGAAAATAATTATTTTATTCATTGACATTTTGTTGTTTTTTACATATAAAAGTATACACAACCATAGAGTTATTGTGTGTATTCATTAATAGAAATACAGCTATAATATTTAGCCTTCAATTCCATGAAACAAAACGAGCTTAATTAAAGTACAAACAAAATCATTAACTTCATACAAACATCATTTGTCTCACTTAAAATAAATAAATGTTAATTACGTAATATGTGTGAAAAAATGTAATATTTACATATACATTTATTTGTCTTATTCACAAAATTAAGTAAATGATATAATAAGTAGTTATAATAAACAAAATTATTAGGATAAAAAGTCATTTTATAACGTTACAGAAAGATTAATATAGAAAATTTGTAACATTATAAAAAAATTCATTATTTTCAAAAATAAACAAAATCAAGATAAATACATGGAGCCTAATATGAAAACAAGACCATAAAACACATGCATACACATTTTCCATATAAATATTATATTGCGCACATACGTTCATATACATATAGAACATATTCATCCACCTACCCTACATCTATAACAACAATAATCATTTATTTTACGTGACAATGAATAATTGTTCATAATAAATATGTTTCGTTTTGGGAAAATATGTTTAAATTTATTTGTATACTAGTTTTATAATGCACAAATACACGTTTATAGTAAATAATTACATTATGCAATTATTGTAGATAATAAATCATATACTGATTTATTGGATTGTCTTTAGAAAAATAATTATCCGCACACAACATACACCTATAATTCAATTGAACATTAAACATATTTGTCATAAATAATGCTATAGAAAAATCAATATAATCTACACGTGTTTTACGTATACTTAAATTTAATTCCATAACTATATAAGACACATATCGGGTGTACGTATTAATTAAATCAATTTTCTAGTGAACTAATAACACCAATTATTCCGTGTGTTATTTATATTAATAATTAATTCGAGCAACATTAAAGCAACTACAGAAATTCTATCGATAATGCCTAATCAGTATTATTTGATCACTCAATTTGTGTGATTGTAATTTATATTACTTTATACCATTCTCTCTTTTATCACTTTAATTTACATATACAATGGTTAAACTAATTATTAGTAAATTGCAAAAAATAAACATTCTTTATATCGATTTTTGATTTATTTTATCCAACGAAATGGCCACACGAATTGAATCATTGCGGTTAGCAAACTAGACGAAATTAGTGATAATAAATGATTTGTGTTCAATAAGAAATGAGTTTATAAGTTGGTAAAAATTTTTCCAAAAGAAATTTCACATACACACACACAGATATAAAAAAAAGAAAGGAAAGAAACAACTTTCCTGATTCTATCACCGCATTTTACCACCCACGCTTCTAAGAAAGTGATGATCATTTCTTGTACGTCACATAAGAAATGCGATTTCCTCCTGAAGCTACTACTAGTCGTGTTAGCTTTAATATATCAATTTTAACGCCAAATCCTTTTTCTCTTCGCTTATATGCATTTATGTATAATCGCCAAACTTGCTCTTTATATAATACTTGTTCCCAAGAGACACCTCTGAATATTATTTAGTGATATTATATTATAGCCTTTGTTTTCATAACTTTATCAATAACAATATTATTCCGTGTTGTCTGTAGATATAGTTTGTTGCATTAAACAAAACTCTTATAAACCGTATTATAATTTCAGTTTGTATAATTCATTTGAATCCATTACGTATTTATGTATTAAACTCTTTGTCGTCACAGTACGAAATAAACGAACCAAGTTAATTAATATTAGAAAATATGTAATCGATTGGACTTAATGCAACCACCTAGGATAACGCCAAAAACCAATTAATATCAAATTGAAAATAAAATAAGTGAAATTTCCAACACAAATTAATAATCAATACGTATTATAGTCAAGTGAAATATATATATTTGTACAGTGAAGAACAAAATTAAGCATTGCATTGGCGGTTGCAATTAAGAGATAAGATAATACGAAAAGGAAATATATATATGTATATAGTGTCCTTTGTAAATCAATGGAGTATATCGTAAATTGAATCAAACTGTTAATTACAGTCTGTTTATTGTGTGTTTGTTTAGAACTAGTTCCTATTTTGTACCACAAACTGTCCAACATAATTAAATTAATCAACATTTTCTATTGATGTGTATGCCACCCCCACACACACTATTGACACATGTACAAATAAAACTTGTGCCTATTGTGTGTGTTGTAAGTTAAATTTATACTTAGTAGAAAATGTATAATCCATGTAAATCACATTTAAATTTCCTCAAGTAGAAAACATGACTACAAAACTGTACAAAATTTTAATAGAGCTAAATGGAAACTTGAACGATATTCTCTCCTGTTCTTAGCCGGCGGCTTAAAAATATTTAGTACGTCAGTTTTAGGTATGAGCTATTATGATTATATAGTCTAACCGATTCGCTGTTAGATTTTGTCTTTTCCCTTGGATAAAATATTGCAAATGTGAGACAATTTCATAATAATAACGTTTATATTAAATGGGGGAGAAAAGAACGATAATGTGCAAGTGAGATAGGAATATATTTTGCCATTCTGCCTGGTTTTAATATGAAATGATAAATCACCCATATAACATATATGTATATAGCCAAGTGTTTAGGAGTGGAAGTTGAGAAACAGAACTTTGATTTCACAAAAATTAGGTTTATGGAAAATGATCAACGGTTTAAACATCCACCAAAAATACATACATGACAAAAGACCATTTTCTCGTAACACAACACACCACTCAAAACCGCTCCTATATACAATATAAGTAATATAACCGCCACCGAAACAACCCATCGTGTATGAGAGGGATGTGGTTTGCTTTTGACATTTATATATCGAATGTGCGTGTTCAAAACATAGTACTTAGATTTGAAACAAGAACGATGGATAAGGAAATATGTAAAATTTTACACGTTTCTTTATCATTTCATTATTGTTGATCAATATATTCAGACTCATTAATAATTCACACCAAGTGAGTCTTAAAAAGTTAACCAGGAAGTCGTATTGTCTGGCATTTTTACTAAAATGGACAAAACAAAGTTAATCTTAACATATTTATTATTAGCAATGTTTCAATTAAATTTTTTCCATTTTAGACAATGCAGTACAATGCAATTAGTTTTTAGCTTTTAGATTTTCAATGTATTGTTCGTTTTTAAAAGAAAAGACATATTTTAATATAAACGTTTGTATTATCTGCTTTTTAATAAACTACATACCTACTGTGCTTTATTATTGTTTTTGAAACAATCATAAGATTTTTATTAAAAAAATCTCTAAATTTTCTTCATTAATAATAATAATACAGTATAAACTAAAACTTTAATTTAGGTAATTAAATATGACAATAATAAATATACCTGTTTTGTTAGCGACTAATATATAATTTGGTTTTCATTTAAAATAATAATAATTAATTTACACCACATGTAATATAGACATTATTATTAAAATGTCACGTTTGATGAGTTTATAAAGTGACAAAAACACTATACATATACAACACAGTGTGGCCCATTTAAAATGTTAATGCAATGAAGCAGCCATGAAACAATATAAAATAATTCATTCCATTACATTTCATTACTAATTATTGTAATTGTGCTAAATTCATGCAATGTTGATAAAAAAAAACTAAATAATGTCCATGACATTATACATATATATAAACTACCTATGGATGTGAAATATTGTAAACGAAAATGTTCAAACAACACAACCATTCCCACTTTCCATATAATCATAATTGGATTTATTTATTCACATATCCACATCAATCTCACATAACAAACACAAATTACATATACATACTCACGTAATATTCAAACATCATACAACACACAAAATAATGCACATATACCTGGATATACATATATAGTTTATATACACATACATACATATATGCTTACACCCCCAATGATGTACATAAACATATATATCTAAAATATCTAAATCAAATTTCGAATTGTTCATTATTATTATGCCCGTACCTGAACCATGCACTAACTATCGTAGGTGAAATTGGTGACAACATGCGTATTATTTACATAAATTAATGTTGTCATAATATGTACACACGAAAATTGAGTACTTTTACAATATTGACGAATATCTGTTATTGAAGTTACGTGTGTGTGGTGTGGTATAAGGGGTGCTAAGTGCTAAAATACAGGGGAATCTCCTCCACAATCAATATACCTATAACCGGTTAACATAGGCGTTTTATATACATAAAGCATAATTTGTTGTTATTTTCATTTTATGATTTTGTTGTGTAAGTGGTTAAATCAATTTACTCCACACCGGTAAAAGTTATTATATACATATATAGAGAAATTTCAAGTGCTTTTATATTAATTGTATTGTAAAGCGAATGTATTAAAATTGTTTGGCTTATTTCAATAGCAAAATTAATGACTTGTCAAACATGTATAATTTCTAGACAAATCGCTTTTCATATACTATGTGGGTATATAAATTTAATTAAAAATAAAGTGCATATATGCATGGGGGAGGTTTATTATTTCATCCTTACAAAATGGTCATTTCATAATTTAGTAAATTGAAAAAGTTGTCGTTTTTTGAATTTGGGTCCCACAATCATTCATATTTTCATAAAAGTTAAAATACTTTTTATATACGCCCACATTTTTCCCATTCAGCTAGTCCTAATCCATATAAAACTTTTTCATTTTATATTATTCAAACAAAATGCAGTAGTTATTCACACAAGATTTATGCGAGTTTTACGAATAAAATCTTGAACTTGGTTTCCAGTTGTTGGATTTATATTATTATACCTACTAAGAAGATATGACAGCAAAAAATCCACATCCAACTCATTCTATCTAGGCACTTGGTTGATACTTATCATAACATACCATACATTTGTGGTGCTTTTCCATACGATAATATAATACTTTTCTTTTGATAGAGTTCTACATATAAAAAGCCAAAAGCCAGTAGTTGTCTATTTGCACACAATTTTAATATTATGCAAACAAAACGTAAAGTTAAACTACTGACAGCAGAATAATGTTGCCAGAGATTTATCGTTTGATTAAATTAAGCCGGGTGTTAGTTAAATAAAAATACTAGATAGGTCATAGAAAATATCATCCAGACACTATTTAAATGTGTCTGCTTTTTTCTTTTTTATTTGTTACATCAATTAGTTTTTACGACGTGACAGTGTACGAGGCATTTAACTAATGAGCAGAAATTAAATTATTTCATTTTATTATGGTTGTTTCCTTTAAAATTACCACAGGGAATTTGTACCCAATGTCACCGTTTCCAGAGACTATAACTATATATGGACCCATACTTTTATTACGTCCCATCAAAAAGATTAATTGCCCATTTTTAATTTATCTGCATCTGTGGATGCGATATTATTCAGTTAAACAATTTTTCTACACAAACCATTCAATTAACACTACATTAATTTTTTTATAACGTTCTAAAATGGACTTTAATCTAGTTTAATGAACATTTCTTTTTTCCATATATCAGCAATAAAAATTGATTTCATTTTAAAAACCTTAAATGAGTTTATGGACGATATATACCTATATATACCGGAAATATTTGTGGGGTTGTATTAAAAAGTGTCCAAATCGACCAACAATACATACAAAAAAGGGTTTTACTGTAATATCAAGGGAGTATGAAAACGGGGCAGCAAAACATTTTAATCTAATGGACAATGGGGGCCGTACATATCGAACTAATTAGTATTTATATCCGCCTTACATAAACGTATATGTAGATGCTAATATTGGTCGAATATATATAGGTAAAACTTAGTGTCATTTTATATTAATACATGAATATCCGATGCGGTTTCAGGCCGTTTGATTTAGGGTTTGAATATTTGCGGATTTAGTGATATGTTTGTGTACTTTTATGATTTTACTTCTACAAGTGATAAATCGTATCGTATAAGTATTTCTCTTCACCCATATGATGATGATGAAATTCAATTGGAAATTCGATCGTGGTACATTTACGAAATTAAAATTCGAAATCTATTGAAACAATATTATTGGAAAACAACTAATAATAGGTAACCATCGGTGCCATGCATCACCCCATTTGTCTGATGATGGCAATTACATTAAAAATATGAACACCCCTTATCTAAACGTAATATACAAATTTTTTAAATATATTAACAAAAAAATCCGTCTAAGTACCCTTTGATGTGTGTGGGTGTCACCATAATACACTTTCCCTCCAGTTACAAATAACAATGGAAGGAAAATTTTTTGTATCGTATAAATACATGGGTTGATTGAATTTCAAAACAAATTTCCCACCTGTTAGGATGCGTGTCGGGAATATTCTTGGGCACGTTATCAAAACATCCACCCAAACCACCACCACCGACGTCCCACAACCAAAAGAGATACTCTACTGGAATATCAGCTCTATATATATTGTTTGAAATCCGATCATTACTTAAAGAGGTAAAAAAAATAAGGGAAAAAATACGAGGAAAATTGGTGACGTGTGGAATATAAAACGAATAAAATTTGTTGGAAAAATGTAAAAGAAGCCGTTTTGAAAAAGAAGTGCTGAGCATGGAATTTTGTATAACGCTGAGTTAGATATGCGTTTATTTGCTTTATTCTTATGGAAATAGGTTTCTTTTTTTATACTTACATATATATGTATATATTGGTATTGGTATATTTCAGTTATATTTGAATATATGTCAATATACGCGTTCAGTTTCGAATAAGGGTCGAAATATACTTCTACCCGCAATAGAGTGGGGGGTAATACGTTCCTCATGAGGTTTGCATAAATTAGTTCACCCTAATAATATATCGATTCCATGCAATTTCCTTATATATGCACATATGTATGTGTAAAGAGTATAACCGTATCCCATTTACAAATATTTAGATTTTTTTCTCAGTACACACACTTTCTGTATATATTCCAGTCGGGCGAACATTTTGCCTTCACCAAATGTAAATACATCAAAGAGATTTTAAATTGATCATAAATTCCTTAATAAACTTTATCGAAATAACTTTAAATACATTTCTTTGAGAAGCGATACAGTTTGTATAGCCACATGCTTATAGTTTCAATGAAATTTTTAACAGAACTCATTTGAATTTAGGACAAAATTCAATTTCATTTAATTTTTTTTGTTCAAACCGATGGTCATTGAAACTTTAAAATTAGTACATTCGCATTAAACGTTAACTGAAATGATTTATGCTTAATGTTATATAAACACGAAGAATATTAAATTAGGTAACATTTCAAGTCCATATTTTCATACAAAAGGCTAGAGAGCTTTTATTTAATAGGGCCCCTATAAACTCGCACACGGGTTTACACCTTTTCAACATTGTAATATATGAAGAACGTGTTTGGGCCTTTACCTATAACATTTCTGAAACTGGAATACGGTATAACTTTGCACCAATTGTTGATCTTTTCATATGTGGAATAATAGCAGGTAAATCCTACAACTCGTAGCTCCATACCTACTCGTATATGATTAAACTCAGAATATTATTGTGAGAATTTCATCATGGTTTATGATAGAATCAATCAAATTCTCTCCCTCTCAGTAATACTTGGTAATACACACACAAGGTTAATTTTCATGGGTAAACGACCAACTGTTCAAAATCAATTATTCAGTCAATTTATGCAAAATTCTATTAGGGAAATTTTTTCACCATTATTATTGGTTGAAAAAAATGTACAGGTTTTTATAATAAAACATTTAACAAATTCAATATGCAATATTCCTCACATCATTGAATTGCTATATTATTTTTTTGATGCAATTTTACATCATTTTGTGAATTATCATATGCATATGTTAGGATTTTAGAACATTTGTCAATTTAAAATAAAAATGTTGAAATTTTCTAAAAATATTACAGTTTTTCCAATTCAATTTTATTTTTTCTTCCAATAAAAACAGTAATTTTTCAAATGTGTGAAAATTCGTTATCATATGGGAATAATGTCACACAATATTAATTTTCTTTGATAAAAAAAATAAAAATACAGTAATTATATCAAAAAAAAGTAATGGAAAATGTAAAAGCAAATCTATAATCTGCAAATCTGCACTAGTTTTACCGTTGAAAAGTTCAACACATATATCTAGGCATTATTTAAAATGATTTTCATGCAAAAATTAATATCATTTAATTATTGTAAGTGAATTTCATGATAAAAAAGGGCGATTATATATATCATTCCAATTGAAATGTCTATCCGATAAATTGCATTCAGAGTTGATAAATTGGCGACTTGCGTTTAAGATTATAAATATTGTTTTTACAATGCATGTCGTGTTAAAAAAATATATTATATTGCAGTATAAAGTAAATTATTGCAAAGTAGAAATTCTCATATAACTAATACACTGTTCACACAATTTGCCAATTAGTACATATAGTTGAAATCCGCCCTTAGGTATCTAAATCATGAATTTACGACTATATGTAACAATAAACCGATAATAGCACTGCTAACTGTTTGTTTAGCAAATTACAAATTAATATAGCAGCATTTTAGCCCAAAATGTATACCTGAATATGAATTAAAAACTTTTATAGCATTTTAAACAGGTCCAGCAAAATATTATATGCATATACAGACTATT
>SSSI01002807.1:0-19469 GCA_004796505.1 Oryzaephilus surinamensis
TACTATTTTCTTCACTTTTTCCACGTTTTCATCTGTTATTGACTTTTTGAGGCGTCCAGAACGAGTTTTATCATTAACATCTTCACGGTCTTCTTGGATGAGCTTATACCACTTATAAACATTTTTTTTACTCAGAGCAGATTCACCGTATGCCACTCTCAAGATTTCAAGTATTTTGGAGCATTTAATTCCATTTTTTAACACAAAATTTAATGCAAATTCGTTGATCCATTTTATTCTACAACAGAAAATCGCCGATCTCGCAAAACACTTCTAAGATTTATGCCTCTCACAAAAAAACGACGAATGCTATTTAGCTGAAACTTTAAATATATGTTCACGAAGAGTGTCTCAACATTAGACAAAAAAAAAAAATAAAAAATCTACTGTAGAAACCCGCTAAAATCAAGTAGTCACCTTACTTTTTGATCAGACCTCGTATGTACATTAAATTTAGAATGAACATATTGTAAACAATTGCATTTTGCTATTGTTTCAACGATAATTGTTGTACGAAATAAAATGAGCCATCTAATCGGTTGTTATTAATTTAATTAGAATTCAAGAATGAAAGCAAAACGTTCAATCAATTATAATACATCAACATAACAACACAAAACTGAATTGTTATACAATGTTATTTAATGAACAGAACTATATTGTTCAGAAAATTGTTAATTAATTTGTTTCTATATAACTATTATGTATAGTTGTATTGAATAATGATTTTTTTTTTGTTTTTTCGATAAATATATTGATGACATTTTATGTGTAATTTATTAAGATTTCATTAAAATAATTAAAAAGTTTATATGTTTGTTTTGATTTAATTATGACTTTAATTTATATATAAAAAATTAATGCCAATAATGTCATCGAAAGGGTCAAGACTAGATTATAACTAAAATAAAAACAATTCCATGTTTTTATATTATTATAATTTTATGATACCGAAATTTTCATTACAGTTTTCTTTATAGCATCATTTCGGTATATAAACTCTTTTACTGGTGTTGTAAATTGCATTTTTTTAATTGTTTTTAACCAGAAGAAAGATTGTGTGTCTGATGATGACACACAAAATGTCGAAACATCTAAAATAAATTCTCTCTACCTGAAGTTTTAAATTAAATGTTGCTTAAAAATTTATTACGCCACCTTCGAAACGGATTCGATTAAATAATAGCCTTTTTTCACAAAAATTTTCAACACATTTCCTTTGATAGATAATTAAATCACAATTTTCTTCATGTTTTTCTACAATGTACACGATTTTTGTGACAGATTTACGAGCAATTTTCCAAACTAGTGAAGCTATTTAGAAATCATTTCAAAATATATATATAAATTAGTTTTTTCAAAAATACCTTCCGGACACTTTATTTTTTCAACACTGTGTGTGTGTGTGTGTGGAAAAACAACATTTTCCCATTTCAGTACAAAAAAATCTATCCTGTGTATTATTACGTTTAATAAAGTGTGTGCATGTACGATTCTTGGGGGTGCTTTAAAAAAGCACGCAGATGAAATATATGATTTATTTAAAACGTTAGAATTGTGTGGAGGGAAGACATTTTTTCGGAAAGGTAAACACTTGTACAGCCCCTTTTTTTGTTTAAATTACACAATATAGTTGTACAAATATTTAAGATTGTATAAAAAATCTTTTAAATGGCTGACCCAGTAAAAGTCAATAGAAATTCACACACACAGGTTTTATATTGCCATCAACTTCTTCAAATAACATTAAATATTAAAAGCTGGTCTGTTGAAATTTATTCAAACAAATAAAACAGACAAAAACAAATTTAATTTATATATTTCCATAAAAGGCCATTAACGAAGAGTGTAATAAAAAAATTATTATATATTTATCAATTATTATATACGCGATAATAAAACTGAGGAAATACAAAGTACATTAAACTGTTTTTATTGATAGAAAAATCATAAAAATTGTCTTTCGTTTCAAGTGCAAATAAATATAACGCTATTATTAGATTTTCTAAACAATTATTGAATAAACGTTTGTGCTGTTAAAGTTATTATACTCATATATATAGTTTTGTAAAAAAGGACTGGGATTAAAATGGTACCCTAAAAGGCTTTCCATAAATTCGAATTAAAAACAAATATCCCCCAACTAGACGCATAAAAACACTGTTGACAATCTAAAATATAAATCTAGTCGCACATTTATAAATCATACATTAGAGCTTTGAATAATTTTTGAATTTTACACGTAAAATTTATATTTGTAACAAAATTCGTAGACAATGTGTAACTATTTTTAACTATTTTTCATATCATAGCAAAAATTTATTACTATGTTTATATAGATTATAATTTTAAAATAACATACACTGCTATTTTCTATTTTTTTGAAGAATCTGTTTATTTAATTATATGGGTATATTTTGACATGCCAATGGGCAGGGCACGTGTCCCAGGTGGGCCCTTCATACACTTAGGTGGTCCCCTTTCAACCCCATCCCATATAATCTTCGTGTTTCTTTACAACCAGATTATATGGTGTGGTGTTAAATTTTTCTCTTCGTAGATAATTACATACCGTTTTCGATTTTTTTATTATTGTGAGCCGAAAAACATATTTAAATTCTTGGCAGGTATGTTTTCAAGCTTAAAGGCATTTGGGAATAAGTTAATTAGTTTTATTAGTGTATACAAATTAGTGGTTTGGGTTATTAAATTAAAATCTATCTGTAATATATTTGTCAATGCAACCAAAACATTTTTAATTAAACTATTTTACATAATTAATATAGTTATAAATTAATATTATGATGAGCTTTTATGATAAATTCATAAAATTCCATTTTTGGAACTTTTTTAATTATGTTATAAGAATTTTAAATGAAACAGTTTAGCTGGAAGGTATAAAAAACGTACAAGGGCTGTGTGGGTTAATTTTTCGATTTTTTTTTTATGTGATATAGTAAGATTTATGCTGTTGATATAAATGCATTGATCAAAAATCTAATTTGAATAACAGTTTAAGAAAGAATACCACGAATCGATTTAATGCAATTCCATTTTCAATTTGAAAAAGTGATTTATATGGCATTTTGGGCCCTACCATTTCCGCAAATGCGAGCTTTTTATATGAATGTTTTCCATTTAATTAAAACACAATGCAATATTTGTTTATTTCACTTATTCAATATTCATTTTAATAATAAACGTTTATCACTTGTTGCAATTTTCTATTTTCTTGAAAAATTCTACATTAATATGTCAACGTGTTGGATGTGTGGGCCCAAAACGATATTAAAATGGCCAAAAACCCAACACTGATTAATCAAGCTGTTAGAACGAAGAAAAATTGTTGAAATGAAAAATTTGCACAAAGAAAAAGGATAAAGTGTCGACTAGTTTTAAAGGATTGCGAAATCATTTAGAACGAAAAACCTTTTTCTACTACATAATTTGACAATACCTTATATATAAGGCCAAAATGTGAAAATTTATTAGTTTCTAAAAGCTGCACGCGAATATTTAATCTTACTGGCTGGTTTGGGCGTGTTTTTCAACAATAATTAATTATCGTTCAATAAATTTTGATTATGTTAATTATGTCTGAAAATAGTTTATATGGAAAAGAATGTAAATTTGTTTAATTTACAAAACAGTTTGTAAAGTTAAGAAAATTCAAAATGACTAATGAGTGTAAATATTTGCGCAAGTTTATATTTAAGAAAAAAAAACGCACTGACAGAGAGAAGCTGTATACAATTTTTCAATTTGGCTGTTTAAAACGTTTTTAAAGTTATATTTATGTAAATCAATGAATCATGATATATTAAATTTAGGTATATTTGACGGGACTATTGCTGATATCGGCCCATCACTATGTAGATTTATATAATATGTCAACTAGTACATGAGAATCCTCTTATTGACTAATTGAACCAAAATCGCATTATCACTAATTCAATTTAATATCAAAAATAATACTGGGCACATTTTATTTTAAAATACTTTTACTATAAAATGCCAGTAAACAACAATCTACCAATTAATTAATTACGTTTGCGATTTAAATGTCCCAAACGTACGAATTCTATTCGTACAAAAGTTTGATTGCATGTTTACTGAAACAATTGTATTAGCACAGGACCGGACTAGACAAACACCCGAAATATACGTGTTTTGTATTCGACACGTTCTATTTATCTAAACGACAGCAGTTTTTTTTTGTCCACCCTTAAAGTAAATTATTGATTAACTTGAAAACGTTTTAATTAATTGCAAGTCAATTGTCAAACTAAAGAGTGGGGGCGGCGTTGGGGGATGGTTCGAACACACTAAAGAGTATTCTCTAACCAGCTATTTACCTGTCCAATTAATGTCATTAACATTAAAAAGTGATGAGCAGTGATTAACATGTGCAATTGAGTACAAAATTGTCCATTCAACTGATTTGGTTGCAAATCAACCCCCTCACACACGCATAATCACACCCTCATAGCCGTTGTTAGTATTTGGAATCTATTTTACTATTGCACCATGTGGAGATATTAACGTCAAGAACATGCTGGAATTATAGGGCCGCCTTTCAACAATTAACAATTGTTGTTTAGACCCAAGGGCAGTTTGTCAAATAGATTAGTATATACATATATGTATAGTACAGGTGTAATGGGGATGAATCGATGCTATTATAATGTAATACGGGCTCTTTGTGATTGCGGTTTGAATTCTTAAGTCTGTATTCGCGCCCCCCAACGGAATAACTTCGAAACAGAAACTAACTATTCTAACAATCGATTTTTGAAACTTAAAAAAATTAATTTTCTTGTTTGTGGTGAGATTTTAAGTAGAAATATAAACAATAAATAATAATTGGTAAGAGTTTGGATTCTTTAAGATTGTCTCCACGCCCTCAGCGGACTGTTTTCAAAACAAAAACTGCCGAATCGTTTTTTGAACCGTAAAAACTAGTCTTCTTGTTTGTAGTGTTATTTTAAGTAGAAATATAAACAACAAATAATTGGTATGTACATGGTTTCGTTTGTTGGCCATTTTCGCAAATGTTATCTCAGTTGGTTAATAGTTTCTCTTAACACACAACTCGGCAGTATCTTGTAGATGTTGTTATTTTTGTAATAAAATATCAAATAAAACCGAGAAACGATTATGATTCAAGTTTATGTTGTTTTTCGGATGAAAAACTTTTCAAATTCTGTCTCTGTCTTGTTCGTATTCTTAATACTGTGATGGTTTCTTAAATATAAATTGTTACAACTGAGAATAATAAGTCGATGGGAAGATTTGCGGAGAAAATTTAATTAATTTAATTATGACCTAACGCGCCCCTACTTTGTTGTGGGGGGATGAAGAAATTAGACTATGGATTTTGATTAATTTCGCTTTTAAAAATGACTTATTCCAAAAATTGTTGTATATATTTTTCGAAACATAAATTTGCGCGCAAGTTAATTAGTAGTGATTTTGTGACAGTTTTAAAGGTGCATCATGAAAACTTTAATACTTTACTGTCATTTATTATATTAATTATATATGCGGTTGGTATTATAACTAGACGAAAACATTTTCATAGATAATCACTTTTGTGTTGTCTAATTTAAATATATAGGCATATAGTCTATAGAAAGATCCATCTAAAACCCATCATCAGTCCTTTATAATGACTTGTTGTTGCGTTCTAACAAATGACTGTTTTAATAAAAGTAGCCTTTTATTATATGAATATAAATTTGTCCGACAAAATGATTTATCTATCCAGAAAAAATGAATACTAATTAAACTTTAGCCAATTTCCAACAAAAAGAAATTTTATGTATAAAATAAATCAAAGAGATTAACATTGTATGGGCTTTCTTTTTGTGTATTCAGATGAATTTCGCTTCAAAACATAGAGTTCATCTGTCAGTCTTTTTGTCGATCTGATATACGGTGTTTGAAAGAGTGCCCATTTGGCTTAAATATCTTGTCAACAGGATATATAGTAGAGTGAATTTATTTTAGGGCTTCCACCTTATTGATTGGATTGCATTTGAAAGTAAATACAATAGACCCTTTTGCCATCTCTCTTTGCCTTTCTCGTTCTAATAATATATATTTGTGTGTGTGTGTGTGTGGCGGCGGTGCATGTTTGTTAGGTAGGAAATTAACTACTTTATATTCCTTATACATTCACAAAATCCACCACACCGTACTATGTTGGCGTTCGCATAAAAGTAAAGCCCAATCAACATGCATTTGAAAACATTTTTTCGTATTTGTTTCGGTTACAATCAATTTAAATCGATTACAATTTTGTAAAATACCCTGTTTCTCATGTAATTATACTAAATACATTTTCTAGTAGCTTTAGTAGTGTTATTTTAGGTAAAATTATAAACAACATATAATAATTGTTAAGAGTTTGGATTCTTTAAGGTTGGTTCCACGCCCTCAGTGGATTGTTTCCATAACAAAAACTACAAAATTGTTTATTACAATTTAAATCGATCACAATTTTGTAAAACATCCTGTTTCTCATTTAATTTTAATAAATCTACTTTTTTTATAATTCTATTTTGTTACAAGTCTAATAATTTGAATCAATATAATTGAAAGCATTTTTCATTGAAATCGTTGTCTTCTTCAATATAAATTTGCATGTTTTTGAGAAGAAAATTTAAATTAATTGAGAACGGTTCTTCGTATTATAATCTCTCAATGTTCTCATTTAAATATTCCGATTTAAGTATGTTCAATTAGACGAAGTCGTTTTCCGGACCATTTTAGTATAAAATCGTTAAATTAGACAGTCGAAATAAAATCGATTCTTTATACAAACGTTTTTAAATTAACATGTGAATGAAAGAACATGACTTTATTGGTACATTTGCATTTAAATTCCTTTTTAAAATTTTTTACTATACACTCTATATATGTATAGGTAGGTACAATGAATGGAAGAAATCATCTTGAAAAAGTTGTGAGAGTGTCATAAAATGGAGGCATTTATTTGACGTTTTGGTCATTAATAAAATGACCAAACAATGATAGTGGAAATGTTTTTCGACAGTTTTGTATCCTCCCCGGAAACAGTCGACATTTTCTTACCCTTATACTGTTAATAATTTATTTGTGTGTGTGTGTGTGTGGCAAACGGGCCAATTTAGGCTTTTTGATCACTACACACACTATCCCCTTATTTATATATATTGTCCATCAAACATTCATACATTTATCACCCCTGAAGAACGAGATTTCGACCTGTAATAAATAATTCAACCGCTTTGGTGTGTTCTTTATTTTGTTTTTGACTATAACAGTTTGATTGTGGAATTGAGGACACTAATTACAAAACAAGAAAATTCGATTTTCACCCCCTTCTCTGTAAAAGAAGTTAATCAATCAAGTTGACAGTTTACTTTTGTTCACGTCAAATTTCTTTTGATAAAAAACTGTGTCCACAAACAAACGATTATTTAATCTAGTTTTGTCTTAAGTGGATATTAGCATCGAAAATATAGGCTTAATGGAAAAATAGCATAATATAATTAATTTTGTGTATACTTACCTCTTGAGCAATAAAACTGCAAAATGAATTAGCAAATGTTTTGGGGCAGTAAACTCCTTAAATGTACTTATTCCATTTTTCATCAAATACATTCTATCTTTTTCTATTTTCTGTTCATAATTGTGACATTTACAATCGGAGCGGCAAGTATATACCGAACATACCATGTCTATAATCCCAGTTTAATAAAAGTGGCCAAGTAGTATCTTAAGATGCTATACTAGTAGGGTACTTGAAAAGGACAGTTGAGTGGTCGTTGGGGAGTTTGTGTATAGTTTTTCGCCACTACCCCCCTTGCACACAATGTGCAGATGGTGGAGATGAAGGTGTATAGTAGTGCGCCCTAAGGATCCACGACCGCAACGCCTCCTTCATCACCGCTGACACGGTAATCCAATAATGTATCAAACTACCGAAATCCTCCAACATTTACTACTATGTGGAGGACACAATAGAAGTGATGAGAAAATTCCCACTTTTAAACTTTCACAGTGTTTTTTCCATTGCGTCATTTTTTACCATTAATAAACGCAATAACAACTTAACAAGATTTATATTGTTGACAATTTAGCCCTTTTACTCAACAAAACCACACACAAACATTGCAAGTCTGACGTTCAACACACACTAAACACTTGTCTTCTAATTTATCATTTGAGCAAATAATAAATTAACTATTTACATAAACATTTACCGGCCAACATTCAAAACAAACAAATAAATCTAATTTGCTTCATTTTACATTATTAATTACATTTCAGTTGTAATTAATACACACATAAAACCAGGTGGTATAAAAACTTTTTTTTCATCTTCTTGTTAAACTTTTTTCATCTGTGATGGGGTGTAATAGTGTGCTGATTTATTGTTGGACATATTGTTGATCTGATCTTGAAGAAACACCCTCCAAGAACTTTTCTAAAGGTATTTAATCCGTCGGATGATAATAATTTAGCAGTAAAGTTTCATTATATGGTTTCCCAACCATCCCCAGCATGCTGGTTGGAAAGACAAATGAAATAACTATTGCATTAAGGGCCAGAAATGTATATAAGAAGAATGTCGTTTAGACGAAAAAGTAATGAATCTCTTCGTCCAACCCTCGAAAAACACGAAAATAAATGAACTGGTCTGGAAATTGTTTAATATTTCATAGATTTTCCATTTAACAATGTGTTCGTCGTGTTAATTATTAGTGACATATTCTGGTTTTTGTATGACATTACAATATTAATACAAGTGTAACAATTTTAACACAAAATAATGAATGCCATTAACACACACACACATGTATTCAAGTTTGGTTTTGAATGTGGTAAGTAGCCCTAAAGGCTTTCCTGCTGACAATATACTCGTATATATGGTAAAGTGTACGATTATATGCTCGTACATAAATTAGTCAGTGTATGAGTTAAATAATGCCTTACTGGAGGGTGGTTAGGTTAAAGTTGAGTGGTCATGAATGAATTTCCCGTAAGTACAACTTGATAGTAAAGACAGCGACAATGTTCTTTTCATTTCATGTGCAAGTTTCTCATCTAAAAGGGGCTTTTAACATCAATATATAAAGGACAAGTTGAGCACTTTAAATTTCCCTATTTTAGGGGTGCTGAATGTAATGTAATATAATTTTATTAACACTAATAATTTTTTATATTACACAACAGACAAATTTTTTTTTCGTACATTAAACCATTTAACAAGCTTCACTAATTAATTGAATACGAACGAAATTGTGTGAGTTTGTAAAGTTTGGACATTGTTTGGTAATTTTGTTCGAGTACTTCAATGCAGAGAGGACATAAACTGGTAACAATTTGTAGTAAAATGAGTATACGGTGTGTTCAAGTTGGTCCACTCCCAGTAGATGGTTTTTCTTTCTTCAGCAGCAAGTTTTCACAAATTTCATCATTATAGAAAATTTCTGCATTTATTTTTTTCCAAAAAACTTTTAAATTACTAAATTGGTGTTTGTTATTTTGCTAAGTTTCCAAATTAAACAAGTTTATATACTCGTATGTAAATGAAAAAAAAATTTCAGCGTCTTGTACATTAAAAATTTTTCTTTTTACATATTTTTACACTCTCTCTCATCTAGCTTCTCTCTGTTTCCGTTCCCGTCTTATGTATATTTTATTTAGATAAAAGGATTTATATTTTGCCTCCCCTTTTATCTTTCCGGTCGCTCATTATTTATTAAATCGGTGGATTTTGACGCTACATTGCCGACTCCTTGCCAGCATCCAGCTGACAGATGACATCTTCTCTTCACTTGCTAAGATAACTTATTTACTGTTTCGCATACAGACGTTTTCCTGATGCCATCAACAGCAAAATATCCATTTTTTTAATAATGTAAAGAAAATACGAACGTTTGTAGAAGTTAATCTCAAATTTTAATTGGTGCGCCGTGTAAACAGTTCTCCCATGTCCAATTTTGTGCAACCCCCCATTTTCCAAGCTCGTGGTTGTGACAATAAAACCGAAAATTAGAGACATATATGCCCAAGTCCCCAGAGATTCAAACACATTTAGTGCCATGTTATAAAATTAGCATATACACAATTTGTGACGAAACAAAAAAAACACATACACATTTTTAATTTATTCCATTTATTGACCATTAAATCGTTTATCTTGATCTGGATGACTATAGATAGAAATAAGTTTATATGTGGCAATAAAACTCGAATCTGGTGGGCAATTTTCTAAATAAATTATTACATTGTATAAGGAAATTTTCGTTCAATCTATATATAAGACCGTATATAGAGACACAGAAGGAAAACCAGTCACATTGAATGGAAAAATGTCAACTTAAACAGTAACAAATCTCGTCGAGTGGGGCCCCTTTAGAACAATTCCCTTATATGTAATAAATCTTTTTCGGACCAGAGTAAAACAAAGACTCTGTGCTTAAATTCAGATGGCCCCAACTTGATACTTTAACATGTTTCTTATATTAGATGAATTCCATTGCAAGATTATGTTTTCTTTGACGTTGGCGAATTTTTTCCATCGTTGCAGTATTTTGATTTGACAGGCATTATTTTATAATAATACGGTTGATTAACTTAACAAAAATAAATTTGGACAAGAATTTCATTGTGCGCTTTGTATATAAAAGGAAATATTATTATATACTCCTATTTTCTAAAAATGGAAAACTATTTCGCTGTAAAACGAAGCACACACAATAATTAATACAAATATTTCGTGCTTTATTTATTATTTATATTATTATATAGAAGTTTTTCGTTGAAAAGAAAAGCATTCAATTATATTTTAATATATCCTTTTATATAACGGAAATTAGTCTATAATTAACGTAAATCCTTATAGAGTTTTCCCGTTTTTGTTATATAGATAAAAATATTTTCGTTTTAGTAGATTTTTCTTTATATATACTAACATATTAGAGATAGATTTTTATTGTATATTCGTTGAAGCACGTACTTCATTGAATTCAATCGAAGCCATATAATAAAAGCCATGACAAAGGTACTTTTAATAGACTGTTGTTGTTGTTGTTGTGTTGTTGTTATTGGCTAATTTCCAATATATTTATTTATTTACGCGTTTTGTCTTCCTGAATCAATTTAACCATTATTTCTGTATCAGTAAGCTGTAAAATTTCCTTTTAAGCACGTTTACATTTATTGGGTACCATGTTTTTCCTATAATATATAAATGATTTCCTGAGTTTTCCAATTATACACTTTTTCCTCTTCCTTCTTCTGTCATTTTATTAAAATATATCTTATATTATTATCTAACAAATCCAATAAAAACCAAACAAAAATAATAAATTGAAACTTGTGTACATGTTTTTTTTCCACGAAACTTTCTAATATACAAGCCCATAATGGTAAAATCCATAATGGACAGTTTAGGGCTGTTATAAAATCACTTAAAATACAATAATGCACGGAAACTTTTAACGTATAATGCGTTTAGAGGACAAAAATGGCACATACAGGGGGATGTTTCGACGCACTATAGAAATTAAATCAGAAACAAGTATTTTTTAACTAATTTCTAAGTTTAACACCCTGTATATAATTCTTAACGTGTTGCCAATGTCATAAACTAGCAAAAAGTGGCTGTGTATAAAAATTAATTACTTTTATAAAGTACTTTATCTGTAAATGAATAATTAAAAATGGTAATTCCAGTTACTTTTTGACACCAGCACCATCTATAAATTATTACAAAGCCGTAGGGTGTTGAACTTTTACACCACAACACCAACTAAAGTCCATAATTGTATCTGGTTAACGTTGAATTCATTTTTTTCTATATAATCTGCGAATTATCTCTTATGAAATATTGATTTTTCACATCCATATTTAATGCCAAGTCATCTACTTAATGTTTTATATAATTTAGTAATTAACCACACATTAAATACGTACAATAAACTTGAATCATTAACAAACTGCGCCATGGCAAAACTGACAATTAGCAGACAAGTGATTATCTAATCTGGTCTTTACAATTGAAACTGATTAGAATATTTTGTGTGAAAATATGTGTAAAGATGTTTCATTTTGTATATTAATTAATATAATAGAAAGTGTCAGTGGCACACACTTTCAAATATTACCGCCCCTTTGAAATTGAATGATGATGATAATATTGACAATGCAAGTATATAATATGTATTACGTACTATATATATTTAATCAAGATAGAGAAATGTATAAAGCAAACGTTACAACCCTGAACTGTCAACATACAATTCTCTGGCACAGAGCTAGTCCATGATTATACGACTTTGGGTATATAGAACGTGAAGACCATTAAGTGATTAAATCCGAAACGGCAACATCAAAGTCACTATATATATATCCTCCTTTTCTATATATATGTATACGTTCTGATTATTGCACTTTGTTGCATTGTATGTGACAAGTTTTAGTGAAAATGAAGTATTTGTTCCTGAAAGCGAGCCAGCCGTTTCTTTTTTTTTATATAAATGTGATTACATTCACTAAAATTTTGTCATATTTATATTGCAAACGATGACAAATACAGTGGATTGTTTACCGACTCTTTTAGCAGTAAATGGAAGACATTTATCTTGCTGGTCAAGATTTAATATTTCGTTATTTTTTGCATGATACTGTTATTTTTTTTGCTTACATATAAAAAGGGAAATATGACATCAATTTTGTGAAAATCCACCATTTTGCTATATACGACAGTAATTTTTTTATTATAATACATAAAATGTAAATTTGAATAACAAAAAATGCACACAACGTTCAAATTTAATAAGAAATTTACAATTTCGGGGTAGAAGAATATTTATTCAAAAAATATAAACGAACCGTTTATCTGATTTATTAATTCTAGTGTTTCGCTGATAAACTAAAGCGCAATTTACACAGATTATGAATTTGGAAGCGTAAAGTTTTACTCGTATGTTATGGCATTAATGTCGACATTCACAGTGTATGTTTGAATTTCGACTTTGAAATGTTCAATATGCTTAAATTGTGAGGTTAAACAACGAATTTTTCAGTATTAATACCACACCTGCGTAAAATACGCAATTTGAAAATTTTGTATTATAAGTATAGATGCAGTGACTTGTTGGCGAAATCCTGTTTAAAAATTTAAATCAAACACAACTCCATAAAAATAAATAAATATTCCAGACACACACAGAAAACTGGAAAATGTTTTATATGCCAATATTTTCAGATATATTTCAAACAAAGCACATATACAGGAAGAATTTATGAATAAATTAATACCGTACGTATTTATTTTGTTTGTAAAACACACTATATGTATTTATATAAATATAAAGAAGGGTCTCTCTTTTATTTTCTAAAACATTTAATATTATGGGGAGGAAAAGAAGATAAAAGAAAATACTCTCGACTTTGTGTGTATATTTCTATTTAATGCTCGATCAATTCAATTAATTACTATTTACACATTTCACAATATTCAGTTAATTTTCTTTTCGCCCATCAATAAAAATTGAAACGGGCGCGTGTTTCAAAATTCCTAAATTATTAAGGGTGTATTGATTGATGTTTATGTGATTTGATTATTATTTGTTTTACTATGAACACACATTATAAATGTGTATACATATACATAAAGGCAAGTATCCACACCGAAAATAATGTTTGTTTGGATTTTGTTTGTGTTTCAACTCGACTTTGTATGATTTTGGGCAATTATAAAAGTAAACTTACAGTTGAAACACACACGAAAACACAACACAGTTAATTAACATCAACATTATTATTATTTGGGTATACATTTTTTCCTCAATACACAATGTCTTCGAAATTGATAAATATCGCAAAGTGGAATAATTAAAAAATACATTACAGACACGTCGTTTTATTTATTTATTGATTTATAATGGTGAAATTAATTTAAATTAACCTGTACACAGTAGGGGGGCGGCTGTATATCTCATTTAATTAAAATAACAATATAAACCTGCTGTACACAGTTTAAAATATGCTTAATGAAATTTATTTTATTGCATTTGTAATGATTAACGTTTTATTACGGGGTGGTCTGATATTTATAATCGTATGTTTATATTTCTCACGATATCTTTTTGCCTCCCCCCACATACTAGAACCTTAATGGGTCTATTAATATGGTAAAAAATCCATTAGTCGGATTTTTATCAAACATTTTATTGTGATGATGTTATTATTTATGTAATAATTGCCATTAAAACGGTTAAATGGAATTTAATCAAATCATATTGTTAACATGTGAAAAATATTATATGGTCCGGACCATGTGGTGAACATGTGAGTTGCAAATTGGGCACGAAATCTACAGGACGATTCAAAAAACTGAAATTCTTAGTAATTTTTTTATAATTGTGGTATGAGATAGTGAACTTTTTGTTGAAAGTTGCAGTTTTTGATCAATTTGAATTTAAATATTTTCACTAATGTATAGTCTGGTATTTGTAACACCCTGTACAGAACAACAGTCCATTATTCTAATGAGTTTTCATTAAATACGCAAATTTTAAATAAAAATAACATCTTTTTTCTGTAAATCATTTCATGGGAAAGCAAAACACATGTGTTTTCATATGAAAATTATACACAGTAAACAATTAATTATGTGGAAAGGGTCGACGAAGAACTTTTTATTTTTAACTTGTGTTGTATATTATGTATAAAATGTTTTTTTTAAAGCCCTTTTCCACGCACACAAAAAAAAGGAGAGAGTATATATGTATACTGTGTGGACAAATGTCAGACCCTTGTTCTTGTCCTCTTGTATTATATAGTATGGCCATCAGGCACACACCAACAACCACTATTTTGACTTTTGAATAATAGTACAACATTTGTCAACAACATTAATTTATTCAGATAAATGGCCACTGATAAATGATTTGTTTTGCCTCTCATATTAAAACAAACAAATTAAGTACAAAAATTCTAAATTCACTTCCTGTTGAGTTGATTTCGAATTTTAAATTAGTAAATTTGAAATAACAGTGTATTCAGGTGAGAAAACCCCATAAAATTTTAACTATATATAAGGGCGAGTTTGTGAGGCAATCATTTTTATCAGATGGACCCATTTTGGTGGGTATTCCACCTTCATCTATTATTTCCCATTTCTTTTCCATTCTTTTTTATCGTAAATCTGTCCATTTACTTTTGTTGTTTAACAACATTGCAACACAACAACAGAAAATATAACACTTTATATATATCGGTGGGGTATAATCTAGTTGATTTCGTGCTAAAATAAAGGAAATAGAAACAATATTGAATAATAATGTAATAATAAAAATTCGTATATAAAAAGGAGTAGTAGTATAGAAGGCGCTGACCGTCACAAATTAAATAAACGCCAAAATGGAAGCACAAGATGAAGACACCATGACAAGATGTCACCCCAATATATCTTTCGGGGCTTAACATCGTTATATACGCAATCTACGCACATATATACAGTTTTCTATATCGTATGTTAGGAAAATTTCATTTTGTCTTCATTTAAATTACGTACACGTGAAATTTATTTCATTAAAACAGCTGTATACTCGTTTATTATTGTTATTAATTGGGGCTGTATAATAGTATACAAAACCCCTTGAACAATATATACATTATAAACATGTACAGGATCGGTTTCACAATAGATAAATGTAACAAACGTTAAACATTTCACACTGAATTATATTATGTATAAGCCAGTTGTGTTTATGTTCATTTTAACTGTAATTATTAGTGAAACAGTTAATAAATTAAATTATTATAGTATTTTTCCTGTGACGAAAATTCCACGTGACTGTATAAATAAAAACTGTGTCAGAAACTATACCAGTTTTTATTTATAAATAAAACTGTCGTCAGGAACTAGGCATAGTATTTTTTTCTGTGAAAGGAAACCCAAGTGACTCTTCGTCATATTAATTTGATAATCACAATGAGGCATTTTAAATTTTTGTATTGGTAAAATTTTTAAACTAAAAGTCACATGGGACTTTTCTCAGAGGAAAAATACTGTACCTACCTAATAGCATACATGTAAAAATTTTGTTAATAAATGAAAAGGAAAAGTTTTTCTTTGGAAATGGAGGACTTGGTCTTTTTGACAGCGAATATTGTAATTAATGAAGTAGTTATGAATTTTACAAACGTACACCCTTAATTATGTAAAAGCGAACGAAGAACCTCTTCTTAAGAGTGATTGGAATGTAATTTAGATCTTTAATAGTAAACACACATTGACTACATAATTTTTCCGCCTTTTACTACGAATGGAAATTAATTAAACGAAGAAATTTTCACAAATTTTAATTAAATTAAATATTTATATGGAAATATACGGAGTATTTGAAAAGTTTAGAAAATTAATAATGGCTTAATACGAAAACATGACAACGTATTTTATTTATTATAATATATGTGGTTTTATTGATTTTCTGTCGATTTCCCATGTGTGTTAAATTCTTCTACAAGATGGGTGTGTTAACTTTTTTCAGCCATTCCCCCATTTTTTGCTACAATACCTTCACAATCTGATTCAAAAAGCACATAATTACTTTATGGTAATTTTTCATAAACTCTTTTCAAAATGAAAATATATATATATGTATAGATAGCGAACAAATTTTCAGTAACGGGGCTGTTTTCTTCGAAAAAATCCTGAATAGAGAAAGAACTTGATGGATTATTTTGTGTCGAATGAATTTGCCACCGAATCAATAGGACGAAATCATCAAACTTAAATTATTTGTGCACGCAAAAAAGGGGTAATTTCGTATCATTTTTTCAACATTCATTCTTCATCTTTTATACGGCCCTTATTTCTTAAAGGCCCATCAAATAATGCCGGATATAAGCGGAAGAATATTCACATGATTATATGTGTTTTCTTTTATCTTTCTTTTACCAAACAAAATGTACATCGTTTTCAGTTAAGCTGATCTGATTATATGAAATCTTCTCCCTGAAAAGGTGGTGTGTGTGTGTGTTTGCGTCGGCATTTCTAACAACCCTTGTGAGCATAACATCGAAACGCATCCCTTTTCATTTATTATTTAACTTAGTGTGTGCCCTTCTCTTTCTCTCAATGGGGGTGGAATATATATTTTTGTTAATCCACAGTTGGTACAAATTTATTATAAATTACATTAAAATTTATTTTATAATTGTGTGTATATATGTTGGAAACAACCCTTAAATGTACCTACATCATATATTAAAATTTCACGGTATATTTATTTCGGTTTTGTCAAGTTTTTAACCAACCAACCCACTTGAAGAACGTTTTTCTATGTATATTCTTGTCAAGTGAAATCTGCTTCAAGTTTAACGGTTTTTTGGGGGTGGCGCAAGTGACTGTTGAAATTTAAAGAAGTATTTGTTATAATATAGTAAGGGGATGAAAGCGGAAAATTCGTATTTGTGTGGAAAGATGTCTTTTATTCACAAAAAATGTCTGGTTGAATTTTTTCTTTTATTGCATTGGTTTTTCTGGAATTTTCTTTTTTCTTACTGCAAATAAAAGAGTTTTATTAGCAAATCTGTATTGATGTGCACGTTTAATTGTTGAGTAAAAATATTTAAAAATTCATAAATTCATGTTTAAGGACATTCTCTAGAGTATTATTCAACAATTTAAAATTTTATTTCATTTAACCTGTAAAAGCACACAAAAGCTACTAAAAATTTTATGATTTCGTATTGTTTGCGTTGTTAACAATGTTGTTGTTGTTGTTCATTTGTTGGTGTTTTTCTAAGAGACTTTTCCAGACTATTTATATTTTATATAGTTGGTAGAGTCCAGTAAATTTAATGGACCATAGTCGAGTAATACTGCATGGGACCACTTGGTGTGCAACTGCAAATCATCAGTAGTTTTCCTCTCTTGATGCCACCCCTTTATTTTTTCATTTCGCCCGCCGTATATGGATGTGTTTTGCGGCAATAAGGGGGTTGACAGTAAACTCCGTTATAAATAAATCAGTTCAAACAATTGTAACGGGAAATAAGGAAATCAGTGTGGAACGCCCAAGGCGATACATATGTTCCATCATGCAACCGTTTTTCTTTTACCAGAAGGGGTGGACTGGTGGCGTAAATCAGTGCAAATAATTCAATTCAATTGAAATCTTCATTAACATTAAAACACTCCAATAAATCTATAATAAAATGTTGAAATTGAAAGTTTTTTTTGTTCTTTTATGGTAATTAAAAGTGACAAACGATTTCAACGTTTATTTTTCGTTCCGAAAACATACAATTGAAATGCATCGCCTATTATTATTATAGCACCAAGTGCTATTAGTGGCTTCCAAGTTAATTATGGACGCAATGTGGTACGAATTGCTCAACTAATGGCATTTCTTTCAACTTTGATTGTCTAAATAGAAGACGGATTGCAGGTGGACCAAAAAGAAAATTATTATTCATTATTGAAATTTTCGCTGATTAAGGGGCCTTTTAAATGGTGGAAATGTAGAGTGTTACAAGAATCCGTCTCACTGCATTGTTTTTCTATATATTTAAAAAAATTTTTTACAGAGTGTTAGTTAAAGGTCTATACTATGGGGGTACAGCGCCCGATTTTTAAAAATAGACCTATTAACATTGTAATTAACGCCCAAAGTTGGGCTTTTAATTGAGCGATTTGTGGATAAAATATCTAATACTTATAAGATGAAATCTAAAATTTGGGCTCTGTACCCCCATAGAATAAAGATTTGTCTTTTATTTGCAACTACTCTCAAATTGATTTATACAATAATTAATGTGTGAGATGGATTCTACGAAAGGTCTACAAATAGCGAATTTTCGATAATTTAACAGCCGTTTAACATCCTAACATCATAACATCGTCACAAATGTAACATCTATACCTAAATCACTTGTTACATATACGTCTATCTTATTTCGAACCGAGTTTCGAACTTTTTTGTTTTTATCATAACTAAGTTGCAAGAATTTTTAAACGGACCCTTAATCAAACGTTAGAGTGGATTTACTGTGATAAATTAAATGTTCTCAATTTTATATTGAAATAATCATATGGAATATTTTCTTGTTATTTTTAACTGTATGAAATATGAGCTTTTTTATATTATGACACATTAATAGAAAATTTTCTATGTTAGATAAAAATGCAGTTTATAAAGGGATGATTGGAGAATATCATAATAAAGTTTCTTTAAGATTCATTCATTAATAAAATTTATGACTATTTTCTAAAAGAAGATTCTGAAAAAGCTACTGATTCAAATTGAATTCTGCAAACAGATTTCCATTCAGGGGATCCTGTTTCATTAAAAATATCGATTATTTCACAAAATGCCTTAATTTTCATTAAGATTCGTTCATTATTAAAAAAATATGGGCATTAAGTTTACATTTTGTGTTTTTTTTTTAATTTTCAA
>SSSI01002807.1:19489-29979 GCA_004796505.1 Oryzaephilus surinamensis
GCCCAAGGCGATACATATGTTCCATCATGCAACCGTTTTTCTTTTACCAGAAGGGGTGGACTGGTGGCGTAAATCAGTGCAAATAATTCAATTCAATTGAAATCTTCATTAACATTAAAACACTCCAATAAATCTATAATAAAATGTTGAAATTGAAAGTTTTTTTTGTTCTTTTATGGTAATTAAAAGTGACAAACGATTTCAACGTTTATTTTTCGTTCCGAAAACATACAATTGAAATGCATCGCCTATTATTATTATAGCACCAAGTGCTATTAGTGGCTTCCAAGTTAATTATGGACGCAATGTGGTACGAATTGCTCAACTAATGGCATTTCTTTCAACTTTGATTGTCTAAATAGAAGACGGATTGCAGGTGGACCAAAAAGAAAATTATTATTCATTATTGAAATTTTCGCTGATTAAATCAATTTATATTGTATATGATGTTGAAATTTCAATTGAAAATAGTGTTGACTAAGAGGGCTTAAACATTAATTAGTGTTGTGGAAACTTGTGATGCTAATTGTGTGTAATTAGATTTTCCGCTTGTGTTGGCAATATTCTTTATGTGCTGCCGACAAATTATACTACCCTTAATGTAGCAATTCAAATTGTTTGTAGGACATAATTTTTTTTCGTTTTGGCACTGAAAAAATCTCCATTAACGCATTCTTTTTGGTCCAAAAACTGAAATTACATTCATAAATTCAGATGAATTTTTCCTACTTTTTTTCCTCTGCTGACAATGTATTTCATTATGACTGTTGAAATGTTTGCGGGCTGAAGAAGATATACATATAGAAAATAAGAAAACACGTGTGCAATGGGTTGTTGAGATTCACGAGCTATAGTGTGTACTTCCAAGAGTTTACATGGCGGTAAGAACATGGATTACTAAAACAACTGCCGTCTTGGGAGCAATTTTATTCATAGTGCCACATGCGCATCGTTCTCTCATATATACACTTTATTCACCCGTACAATATAATCCACCACCACCACTATATTTTGCTGTTTTGCTACACAGCTAGTTTTGAAGACAGTTTTATGTAATTAAATTATGAGGTGATAAGTGTTTCCACTAGAGAGAAATACTTAAAATAAGTACAACTATATGTGTAACCATAAAAAAACTAAATTTATATAACATGTTCTAAAATAATTAACAATTTTTGAAAAAATTAGTTTGAGCGCCCTCTAACGTTATCTTTTTAATAATTAAAGTACAGTGTGAATGTATTCATTTATTTAGAAATAAATTTATGTCTTTTACATTTTTTTCTCATCCTTATTGTATATAAAACCACCCCTCGACTTGTCAGCGTGTTATTAAAATCGTTAAAAGATGAGAAAAAATCTGACTTAACTATAAATGTCAAACGCATTAGTTTTAATCCAACCCCAGCCTAGTATCTTAATAGATAAGTGTTTATTATTTCAAAAGCCTCTCACAAGTTTATCTGTCTAGGGCACTTATTAAATAAATCATACTACACAAGTACTTTGTGTACAAAATGAAAAAGAATTCCCGAAAAAAACATACTGTTGACATTTTCAACGCATACATAAATTTTCAACAAAATTGTATTAATAACATATGACAAACATTTTTTTCCACATGAAAATTCGATAGGTTGATTACGACCCCCTGTTTTACGAACAGTGGGGGGCTAAACTTATATTATTTTTACTTCTTTTTATTAGAAAATGTACCATTGTTCAGGCACTTTCTCAAGATCAACGTTATATATATCTTTAAGACACCCTTCTTGGATTATAATATAAAGAGATCGGTATTCGAATGGGGGTGGTAGAGCGCGGGGGCATGTAAGCTCATCGAGAGGGGTGGCTGCTGAATTGATCTTTGCAACTTAGGGGTCCAACTTTTACCTAAAACTTGGAACAGAATCCACTTAGTTAAATTGCTGATACTGTCATAAATATATAGGTTTTTTTGTTGGTCACACAAATATTTATTTATGAAAATTTAATATATGTTTTTGGCCCCTTTGGTTTTGTAAAAAACATTTCCGGTCAAAGATGCGTCTTTTAACCGACAAAAAACATTCGCTTTCGCACATATATGGGGAAAAGGGAAAAGATAAAAGTGTGTATAAAGGGTTCGTGAAGATTATATGGGTTTAAGAAGGCATTTCGAAGTCGTCCAGCCCCATACATTTCACGTTAAATAATGCATATCGTAGTCTACGAATTTAAGATTTATAATTTAACAGGAATTCCCATCCCCAAGAACTTTTACACACATATATAGGAGAGAATTATGGGTATGGTAGAAATTTTTAAGTGTTATATAAATTTTTCATACACTTTCATAGTGTTTTCATTTGTCATGAATTTTTCCTTAGACATATAATAAAACACTTTTATGCAATAAAGTGCAGTTGCAGGCAAGATTTATATCCAACACATACATATATTCTAATTTGTTAAGACAAAACAAAGAAAACTCTTCATACATATGTAAAAGATGATGTGTTATGCTGGAAGGCAATGATTTTTTAATTTTTTTACAACAAGCAAACATCAAACGACATGTTGACAAGTTTTCTAATCTACAATCCATCCCCCGAGCTTTTCATACCACCATAATAATAGTCTGAATTTTACCATCTGCGACCATAATGCCTTCAGGGGGGCACAACAACTACCCCTATACGCGTACTTTCTTTAAAAACGTCAAACAATGTGAATTATTAAAATCATTTCACAATTGCAAAGAGCTTTAAAAAAAATCAATAAAATGCAAGCTTTTTTTGTTGATTAATATTTTTTATTGAATTAAAGTCGTTAAAAAAACTTTTCTAATATCGTTGAACAATTTTTTAACACGTAATTTCCCAACTAGTAAATCTGTCAAATATATAGATATAACTTTTTGCACCCCTTATATATATATGAAACTAAAACCATATTGCTGGAGAATAAGAAGAGAAAAAAACGAAAGAAATGACGTACGCGGAAAAATGTAAGGCACAGATGTGTCTTGAAACATTTTCACTTTCTTCCTATATAAGGGTTTTTTTTATTAGTTCCAGTATAACTGGGGGTTAGACCTGATCGGTAATTTAGTTAATGATTGACAACGGATACGATAGTATCGAGGGTGGTCGTTCGTATATAATGACGGATTGTGCATCTGTCGACCTTTTACCCAAAAATACATAGAACGAGAGAGAGAGAGAGAGAGGGTGAATAACCACCACCACCATACTAAGCAATTTGCAAATTATATATTCCAAGTCAGCCCTTGTTGCTGTGATTGCAATTTCATTGCACTTAATTCGATACACACCGAACTATCATATGGGGGATGATTACGGATTAATTGATAATGGTAAAGTTATAAAAGTTTTTGACAAACTCATTTTCAATGCATCAGACATTTTTTGTTTTTTAAATTAAATAACTATTTCCCTATTCTACTAATAAAGCGAAATTATACTTTAAAACTACCACTGGTGGATTAATTATCATTTTTAAATGCAACGAATTAAAATAAACATTGCATTATTTTATTTAAATGTTAAAGCAATTAGACGGCGGAGTTTTGTTTGCGAAACTTACAACGATACAATTGTTTGGCCTGATTCTAGTGTTATCAGCACAACATATCAAATCGTTTTGTGTAAAAACGATGGTATATATGCGTGTTTATTAAACTATGCACATAGTTCCACGTTATTATAATCAAAAGTGGAATGTTGTTGCCTATCTGTATAAGGTTGTAAGCAATAACTGACATAGAGGGTTGTTTACTTCCCCCATCGTGCAATGTTTCACGTCTACCACCTTTATTCTTATTTTTCAAGAGAGACCACTTGAAATTATACAGTGTGATACACTTTAATTACATCACTCTTAACCACGTTTCTTATTTTACGTTTTTTTTTCACTCCCATCCCTTTTCCATACATATAAACCAAAAAGTTAGAAAACAAAAACTAATTTCACAGATGGTAGAAAAAAACACAAATGAACCTGAACATCTGTGTGAAACTTTTTAATACCATTAAATATTGTTTCTGAGGTGGTGGAGAAGATTTGACACCAAAAACCATAAAACTTGTAACTATCTTTTAAAAGAAAAAATTTTCATCTATAATTCACTGTTCGATCGCGTATTTGCAGATCAGATTAGGGATGAAGGGCACGTGTTTTGTACGGATACGACAATTATTACGAGTAGGAAAGTTTTTGATTTTTTCTTCTTAAGGAGCGCAGGTGAAAACTTTTGCTAGATTAGACTCTTGATCACGCGACTAGGGGATTAAACAAGGGCCATGACTTGGATGCTTTATTGTTTTACTTTTATATACTATAAGATCTGATGAGGATTTTCTTGCTTCTTATTTTTAACACGTATTTCGTCGGTGTAGAAAGTTTTCCGCATGCATCGAGTGAAAGGCTTAAAATGTTTATAAGTTTTCGAGTGCTCGTTTTTGTTGTTCGCCTTTTTTTTTTTGTTTCTGGACACATATTGCTAATATTATGAAAGTTAATTTAAGCTAATTAAAAAAAAATTGTATGCATTTGCATAAATACGTTCGCTTTAGAGACATTTTGCTTTGATTTGACTGTGAAAAACTTTTCAAACAATCTGTACACTTTTTGATGAATCTGAAAATTCTGTCTCTGTCTATTCCATTTACTGAGAAAACATTAAACGTCAAATAATTTTATTAATTTCCTTCCTTCCATCGTCTATGTATATGTATATACAAGAAGTAGAGAGAGACTGTGTTCTAATTTCTTATGATCTATGGACTAAATATAATTTTCCGCCTTAATGTTGATTAATCTATTTAAAATATTTTCAAGTTAAATGAATATACAGAAATATATACTTATATAAAGAGAGAAAGTCACTTTTCGGAAATTCATCTTTGTCTTTTCAAGTTTATTTACTGTATGTTTTGCACACCAGAAATAATTAAAAGACTGCTGTGTGTTAGCGGATGAAAGTTTATTTAGGTCTCCTTTTTGAATCATCAAAAACTTTATTAATTGATGGACTCAAATATTAATCAGTCACTTTTTCATTATACAGCACAAATTGCTGAAAATCCTAATACTAATCTTTAACAAATTGTATTTTTAGATATAAAATAGTAAATTTCTCATTCATTTTATCTTGTATACTTTTAGATTACTTTTTGTTATAAACGACTATACAGAAGATAAATTCTGTTTACTTGTTTATGGATGGAAAAAAAGAATAGGGAAAAACTTTTACTGTATGCACTCATAACAAGCAAAACTCCACTATTATGTACTAGAGAAAAATATTATTTTATCTTTATACTAGTTTAAATCAAGCGAAAATTTATTTAGTCTGTGGTGTATTTATGTGGACAATTGAAATAAGCAAAGTTGTTTCCTTTAATTCTTCTAGATGACTTGCTTGCCAACTTTTCTAATTATTTTTCATCAAACGAATAAAAAAAACACAAGCAAAGATGCAAATCGCATTCATGAGTCCACAATTTAAATACAAACTCTTTTAATAAAGAATAAACAATTAGCAATCACAAAGTCTTTTAATTTTTATAAACAAAAACCGTAATTATGCTTTTTTTGCAAGCATTAAAACAACACCCTGTACAATGCTTTGAATACATTATAAATAACGGGCATAAAAAGAAAAATGCTGGCTGCCAAAAATCCATTGGTAGGAAAAAACTTTCCCTTATCTGGGTTTGTTGTATATTGGTTTCCCCATGTATATCGTAAGCGCGTAGATATCATCTTAAAGCGCAATATTTTTCATGCACATTGCGTTTTGCTATGAGTTTTATTTGCAAAGGTAGCATAAGTTATGGCTACTTTTGACTGTGTATAGGGGATTTGGTCGAAAAGATTCCTGGGATTTGGGAAAGAGTGAACGAAACACACACATGTGAAAGAAACGCAAGAAAAAGAAAAAAAACGAGAACACGACTGATGTCTTGAGCTTTAATATGAATCTGTGTGTGGTGTACGCTTTTTATGATTTTGTTCACTTTTTATAAGTACGTGCCTAAACTGCCAAACTTAACTGGCAGAATGGCACAAATATCGATAAAACTTGAATAACGACAGGATTTTTTTGTGTTATACTTTTAAATGAAAATCGATGTCACAAAAAATGAAAAATTGCACAACTAATTAGGAAATCAGTTATATTTTGTTGTCGTACAACAATATTTTCTTCAATTTTGTGGAAAACAAGTTGGGTCACACAAAGTCCCCACGGCGATTATTGGAATGTCTGCAAGCAATGACAAATGTCTTTTGTCGATATACGAAGACAGTTGCCCTGATTGGGAAATAAACACCATCGCAACGTAGATGAACACGAAAAAAAATCATAATAATCCAGGGTTTTCCGTTTTCTTTCAAATAAAAAGTTCAACAGGACGATGATATGAGCTTATTTTATATCAGAATGAATGTGTAGCTTTTTTGTTTACTTTTTTTGGGATGTTATTAGGTCAACATGGCGAAAAAGAAATATATTTTATCAATTTGTTGGAAATGGCGGAAGAAAATTGCTAAAATATTGTATACGTTCGATGATTTATTGTAATATTTATTTGTAATCTGTTATAGAACAAAAGAAAAGTTTTTTCTGAAAAATTAAAATTATTACTTGGAGAATTACTAGACTATCGAAGCGCCACCAATAATAAAATTTGTATTTTTTATTACATAAAAAATACTTTACAGATCTAAATATGAAATAACTCTTTAAATACAAAATTTGGCAAAAAATTCATAATTTTTGCGCGCATAAATCTATGCACGAATTCTATAGGAATAGTTTTAGATTTTTTTAATAAAATATTAAAAATACATGACAGTGACTGCAGTGTTTTTCTATTTTATAACATAGTTTCAAAAAATTCCTTCATATTTTCCTTGTTGCAGCCTTCGACAGGTATAGATTTCTATATGTACAAGAATATACATGGAACAGTTGTTTCATTAAAACATTCCACACATTTTCTTGTACAGTTCCACTTGGGTATATATTGTCGAATAACTATAATGTATAACATTGGAATAGTTTCATCGGAACTTTATTGGTTTTGCATTGCAGAACCGGGCCTAAATCTCCAATAATTTACATTCAGTTACACAAAATCTATAAAATCCAATTTTTAAATTATTATTATCAGTGTGGCAGCTGTTCAAGACATACTAATAAAATCCATTCAACCGTTTTTCCGTATTTTGTTATGCATCTGAAAAATGCATCTTTATTTTCAGACAATGAATTTTCTTCTCTAATATAAAATATAAATAGAAAAAAACTGAGGGGTGTCCATTCGGGCGCAAAGTGACCAGTCTGATAACGAAAATGTTATATTTTATAACGACAGTTTGTTATCAGACGACAAACACTCTAAACATTTATCATTTGCGTCTTTTCACTACCGAAAAACTGAAATTTTGAATATATGTGCATTGTTCTTCGTCTACAGGACCGAACAAAGGGCTGATATAGGGGTTTAGTGCACTATACATAATCCTACACACACATCATTGCAAAACAATCGCACAATCGATGTTAATTAAAGCATCACAAACGCATTAACGAAGCCATTACATATATTTTAATCCTGATTATGTTGTACTAGTTTAAGAACCTTATTTGTAATAATTTATAAAATGTAAATACAAAATTTTTATTTTGATTATTGCGCAAAAAGTATTAGGGTTGTGGCCAGACAGTGCAGACGCAGACGACCCTTTAATTTTCCTTCATTTACAAATCCGCCCCCTTGAAAACAATAGTAAATTGTTGAATCCTTTAAGATTCTCCCATTTCAGGAATTTTTCCCGCGTTAAAATTACGCACGAATACATTTTACAATTATATGCAAAATAAAATTTAATTACTTTTGCGTATTATAGATTTCAGTTGGGTTTTTTTTTACTGTCCGGACATAAAAGGGCATTATACAGCCCCAAAAAAGGATTAAGTGCCAACCCTTTTCCACGGGTCCATTCAAACCACTTAAACTATACCTACAATTTATCCAGAGACTATTATTATACCGCCACTTTGCATACGTAATTTGATATAATAGAAAGTTTGTTTCAACTAATTCGTATTTTTCATCTTTTTGTGAAAAAATTAGATTAATTAATGAGTAATGGATGAAAAGCTCACCCATATTATATATAAAATTTAATAGAAACTGATGTGTCTGGCTGAGCTGAACATTAATGAAATATTTTCCATATACACACACAATTATTATTGAAATCTATGGCAACATATCGTGTCTATATATTTCTATCTCGCTCTGTTCATCCCCTGTCATATGTCACAGGTCTGAAAGGGATGTTTTAGCAGCGTGAGATTGAACAGGTAAATAGATGGTCCGTGAAAGCTAATAATAATGCATTGTGCTTCCTATTGTTCACTTTGATTAACTAACATAATTATACGGAAGTATTGGATTATTTCAACTATGTATTTAATTATTATTAATATTATGAGAAATTAATACAATTAATTAAGTGGTTTCCGTTTCAATTAATTACAATACATCATTATATGCGTATTTGTTTTGTTGTATACAACAAATTACAAATGCATTTTACTAAAAAGCTCTGAAAGCCCGCGCATGTCCAATAAAAACATCGCCCAACTTTCAACACCTGTAATTCTTTAATTATATCATTAAAGTACTTAGTGTTGGTACTCGTTTGATAGACAATTTTATAACAAATCTTTTTCATTTCTTGAAAAATTTTGATTGAATTAACCATTTTCAAGAAAAATGGACAACAAACCTATAATACGAATTATATCATTTTTTCTAACAATGCCAAAAGCAATCTTCTTATATACATCTGAGTAGAAAAGACATTACAAAAGTTGAAATAGGAAATTTGAAATGTCGTTGTATTTTTAAAATCATTATTTGAATGGAACATGAACAGAATCGGATTAAGGTGGCCTCTGAACATATCTCTTAAATAGCTGTCATCATGTTATACTTTTTATATAAAACTATAACGTCAAGAGAAGAGAGCATCATTTATTAATTTAATTCTGCGGCAAAGCTTTAGATGTCTGCAGTGAATTTTAACAGAAACATCTCACTTTATGACGTATACAGTGAAAATTTCTTCAAACTCTTATATGAAAGAAAAAAGAAATAATGAAAGATTTATAAAGAAGATTAATAACAATATAAATTGTTTTCTAAATCGGTCATTTTTTCCAAAAAGGACTAGAATTGTTACTTAAGCTTAAGAGTTGAATAGTTGGCCATAAAAGGGAATAATTCAATAAAATGACACCTCAATATATATATAGCGATATCAATATGGCCGTTGTGAATGTTAAGGAATTCAACTCACGCATTTCACCCCCTCAAAATTGCCAACTCTGGCTTCTTCTAATGTCCAGGATCAACTTACAATCATATTAAACCCATTAGGAGGACATTTCAGGATGGATGCAAAAGATTTCGACACACAGACAAGCCACCCCCTCTTCTATTCATGCTTTTTTGCATGCAAGTTATGTTTCGTGGAAGATTTTGCCACTAAAAAGGCCTTATACATTTTTACATATATAACCATATTCTATGGCCTTCGTGCCACTTTTCCCCTCCTGATTTAAACTATGGATTTACAATATCATCGGATTGCAATGGTAGTGTAGTAAGGGGGTGGTTGGACTATCATATAATGCGGCCAGGATCCAGATAAAGTGCAAAGGATTATGAGGGTATGTGCAACTAGGGAGATTTGAACCAGGTGAACCAAAAACAGGACGAAAAATATAGATTTAATGTTGTTTTTTTCGGGTGTAAAATGATGAATTATTATATAGGGTTGAATTTATTTTCTACTATTTATATAGACGATCTTGGAAGATTTAAAACAGGATAAAAAAGTAAATCCTAATTATTATTCAATGAAGTTTGAAATGTTGTGTAAACACATGAATCCTTTTACAAGTTAAAAATAAATATACGTTTGAAATAAAATCAATACTATATTGGTTACAGTTTAAAAATACTAATTGGTAAAAGTACCTTTGAAATAGGGATTTTTACCGATAAGTATTTAATTAATTTAGGGAAAACCACCAAAATACACCTACACATATTTGTAAAAAATTCTTTTCATTATTGAAATTTAATACATGGTATTATATGAAAATGTTTTTAATTAAAGCCCAAAGATAATTTTACCAATAAATTGTACATATATAAATGTTACTAATAATAAAATGTTGTATAAAGAATGTCACAATAAAATTCAATTTCAAAACTGTCTGTCTTGTTTAAATTCATAAAATAAATATCGTTTTAATGTATAAATCCATTTATGGAACATGGTGACAAAAAAAACTGCACATCTTTGAATAATTAATTGTTTTAATGCACTTCCATGTTAATCCTTTAAATCTGGTACAGCCATCTATAGTGATGGAAATCAATAAATTATACATTTAGACG
>SSSI01002812.1:0-15822 GCA_004796505.1 Oryzaephilus surinamensis
TTTTCAAGCTCTATTGCTCGTACTTTTTCGTTATAACAACATTGTAGTATCAATAAATTTACATATTGTTTTATATGATAAAGTGTTTCTACAGTAAAATTAAATTAATGTTTGTATATAGATTTATAACTAATATTTGATCTGTGTATTCTGAAATTATTTACAATATTTAATGTTCTGTTTATGAAACAATAGTCGAGTATTGTATTTTTACAAACAATTGAGGACTAATGTTAAACTGTTTAAACATAGGTTGTCCTTTTTCAACGTATTCAACCGGTATAGCTCTTTCTTCTTTCATCAGATTTTAAAAATTCGAAATAAAATGTAAGCGCTCATCTTATGTATTAAAACAAACCATTGGCATCTAACGAATTTAAATCAAAAATATTTATTGTAATTTAAATCCCAAATAAGTTTCTGTCTTTATCGAATTATCATGTGTATTGAAAATAGTTTTCAAAACCAATATAAAACGATTTATAATTAAAATGTATATTGTTTTAATTTAAACATTAGACAAATAAATATTTTTATTTGTACTACAGAGTTGTACACATTATAGTTTTCTTAAAATATTCAATAAATAGCAAAAAGGCGTGCCATACGTCACTATAAAAAATGTGAAGGAAAAAATTTTGCTGACAAATATCGAATAAGGATTATGAATTTCAAACAAATTATTTTCAGTAATTTATAAATAAAACGTATCATGTATTTGAAATTACTTGAAATATTTAGTTAAGCCGTATATAGCTTAAAAATATTTAAATTAAGTGAACGATTCATGTGATGTGCTGGACTATTTAGCATGTCAATAAAGCATATAATCAATAGCTCCATCGATTGCAATTTATACTCCTATAAAGTGATCATTTTTATCCAATTGTCTGATTTATCACGCCTGGACCGGATACCTCTACCAAATATATTATTTTTACAATAGCTCTTGAAGCGTAATTGAAGTAACAGGCACCCTTTTTAAAGTATTCGCTCTATATATACCTAAAATTTATTTTCTATTGCAATATGATTGAAAAATTTTTGCTTCTATAAGTTAGAATTTATTATAGCACATTTCAATAACATTTAGAAACTATTTTCGTTCGAAAGCTTCCATTTTAAAGAAGAAATAATATTCCGTACCATTTTCCAATAATTAGTCATCGGTGTAAAAAAAAGACCAATTTTTTAAGAAATTTTTAAATAATGCATTTTATATTGTACACATCTAGTTTTATTTTGAATAATAATATAAGTATTTGGTTGTTGAGGTTTAAATTTAAAATTTAGTTTCGGCACCTTCACCAATTTTTAAAAAAGTAAGGTGGCAATAAAGTAAGTGAATTTAGTCTAATACGGAAATAGTCTCTACTTCTCTAAGGCACATTCTCATGCTGGATGTATACAATTTCTCAATGTAACACTTTAGTAACAAAAACTCGTAATTAGCACTTGCTAAGACAAAGTAGTTGAACTACACTGCATGACTTTACAACATTACAAAAACTTAATTAGGAAATATATACCTATTTAAGTATTTATGTACATAGTTAAGTGTACCAGCAGTACATATATGTTATACATTTTCATTTCGAATTCAAAAAATGTAGCTACTTACTTTATTTAAATTAAAGTAAAAAAGAATTGTTATATTATGGAAGGTATAAAATTCGTTTATGAATTTGTAAAAATCTATTAAAATAGGTATAGATACTAAAATGTCGTCTGCATATAATGCTATAATATAGCAAAGTACATCTTTATTAATCGTATATCGCGAGCGTAGCAGAGTATTTAGAACACTCGCTTTTACTTCACGCCTCGTAAAGTTTGTACAAAGATTCGAACCCCCAACTGACGACCCGATATGCTATAGTCAAAGAACTCACTTTATGCTTTCATCTCATTCTCGTGGTCGTAATAATGTAATGGTTAAATTGCCTAGGTACATTTACTCTTTAATATATGCATAAATGTGGCTCTTTTATGTGGATATTTATTTTAACATTTATTATATGAATATTGTAAAATATCCATTGTCGGTAATGACTTGACAAAGAAAATTCGGCAATTATATTTTTGTTTTTGTGTCAGGCAAAAGTGAAAAAGGAAAAATGAAAATAAAAACCAAATAATATAAGTTTGTTGTACAAAATATCATAACATCTAATTCCATTAGATTCGAACACGTAAAAGTTTGAAAACAAGTTTAAGACTTCAGACCTCGAAGCTGAGAAAACTGGTTAAAAGTGTTTGTAGGGTATAGAAGGGATGTCATCACCAAGGGTATATTTATCATACCTGCAGTATCCGCCGTCTCCGGAGGAAGAACCACTCATAGATAAATAGCATTCGCGATGGGTAAATGCTTTGATACCATTTTGTTTGGATTTTTTTTATTAAAATTTCATTTTACTGTATGTACTATGTTCACTGTTACATTTTTTATGTAAAGCTTAGATAAGAGACTCCTAAATACAAACTCTTCTACAAACGTTAAAAAATGAATATTGTGTACGTTAATTTTCGTGAAAAACCCACCTAATAACGCAAATGTTCAATTGAAAATGTATTATAATAAATTTATAAAAAATTCTAAAACATAATTAGAAATACCCATTTGCATATTTTCTTTTCTCCTTTAATAACTAATTAATTTTCTTTTCATATAAGTTTTCTATTTCGTCGTCAATTACAAAGGCAGTGTTTCAAAAGTTTTTGAAATTCAAATGGATCTTCACAAATTCCAACAACCAAACAGTAACAATATGAATAATTCCCCAGAGCCATTAAAAGCTATATCATCCTATTGTGCAGTACGGAAAAAAGCTTTAAATGTACTAATAAACTACCTATAATTATCGTTGACTTAAAAAAAATTAAATTGTATTCATATTCTGATAAGAAGTTATTTTATCTAAATTCATAATTAAAATATGAACTTACTTCTGTATATAATATCCTATATAAAAATAAAATATTTAAAATCCCTATTTAATATTATATGTATTCAAAAATGATATTTTTTAAAACGATTTTCACAGCCTATTAATTAAAAAGTATAAAAAGCATGGTATTTGTTTCAAATAAAATTAATATTTTTATATGTAACAAAATTATTCGTCTACCCAGTTTGTCATAATACATATTCATAACTAGTATATTTAACGAATGTACAAATAATTTGCAGTTCATTGGATGCTTTTATTTTTTAAAATTAATTAAAAAAATTTAATGTAACAAACAATTTTTTTTCAGTTGGTTGTGTATTTTGTATATATACATGAATGTGTGCGAATCCCCTAGTTATATACAATTGTAAAATTGATAGCTGGAAACCAAATATTGCATTTAAAGCCAGCAGATTATTTGCCATTAAAGAATAAAGACTGTTTGAATTAAATCAAAATTCTAAATTTTATTAACAAATTGAAATAAAATTTTAAGAGTCGCTGATTAGGACTTGAATGTTTCATATTTGGAAAAACTTTAAAACAATTTTGTTGACTGTTGTTGACTGATATTGATATTTTATAAGTTTAGTTTTATCGCGAATGCGTTTAGTAAAATATTTGCTGCGCAACAGTGCCTTACTATAAAAGTATTTGTTAATAACTAAATATTTATTTAATATTAAAACCGATCAACTAATAAGTAATACGACATATTTCATTGAATATAATAATTACTCTTTATTTTGTCTAGTGCATGTAATATATACAATATTAATATACATAGTTTTAAAACTTTTTTGTAAATTAAAAACTATAATTATAATAAAATAGTCTAATCGGCGCTTCATAGAATTTGGATGTTCTAAAATATATAAAAAAATTGTACAGAAAAATTTTTTCAACCAATATTAAATTTGGTAACAACTGAACCAACTGGTATATTTTCGGTATTTTACTATAATTAGTTGTTAGATATACATATGTAAGGGTCGCGGTCGCCAATATATTATAAAACATTCCGACCAGGTTGCAGACTTGCAGATATGCCTATTTACATACTTTACACGCATGGCTGCTCTACTAGAGACTTTTGCCTCAATGTGGCCAAACATAAAAGTGATACACAGTCCTTGTGTTTCTGCATAATGCCCTATTCATATATAAAATGGTTTCGTCACATTGTTCCACAGATATGTAAAGTACTTTTTTACTCTAATGTTTTGCTCTTTGAGTTCCTTTTCATCTTTTATTCGCTAAGAATTACATTATATGACGCATTTTGTAGAATAATAAAATATTTATAGTTTAAATAAACAATACTAGCTCTTACTATTGTTTAAAAGATTCACTTGGGCTTTCAATTTTGTCTACCAGTATATTTAAATTATATTTATAAGTTTTTGTTTTGAAAATGTAATTTATCAAATTACACAAGTTGAAAAGTTATTTTTGGTAAGAAAATATGTTTCAGCAGCTCATTTTTTTCATGTATTGTGTGTATTTTTTAAATAAAATTTTTCCCAATATACAAGTTGCTTTAAGCACCACTTTTTCAAACAAGTAAATCATATTTCGTGATAAATTTCACGCAGTGGTAAAAAGAAATGCTGAAAGAGTTTCGTTTGCGTGAGAAACGCTACTACAGCGCCATCGGTCAATAATATAGAACTAATCCCGCACGACAACGCACAATCAATCTCTTCTCTACCAACTCACTTTACTGCCCATACATTCTAAAAATTAGAATTGTGCTGAAAAATCTCATTTACATATTTCTCAGCCAATATAAATGAAAATTTATTATTAGTGAAGTAGACGACATATTTCATAAGTTTCTCCTTTGTAGTACTCATTTGAAAGTATTCAACAAGTTATCATATTACTACAAGCTCCGCTAATTATTATCAAGTTTCAACTAGATACTAGATAGATATTGAACTAGAAGTTATAACATACAAGTGTGCTTTATGAATTAGTGTTAGTCTATCTATTTTATTAATATTTTAAAAGTATAAAATAGAGGAACATGTTTTATCACTTCAAAAATGATGTTAAAATTGTAATCTATGATGATGGATCGTCTACTTTAAAATTCTGAAATTCTTTTTTGACTCTGACTTTTTCTGTTTACAATAAATTATTGATTGCTGTGCTGCTGTTGCATTGAATGAGAAAATTAATTCCTTCAGTAACTGCTACAATAATCGCAAGTTCGCAACTTAAGAAAAACTTTCTTTTTTTAGCAGCAGCACAATTTAAAATACTCTACTTTAAGCTCCAATTAAATTGGAAAACATCCCTGTGCTTTTGTCTTTCTTGACTTCGAAAACTCTTTTAAACTTCTAAACTTTAATGATAGATCGTTTAGTTATTAGTGTGAAAAGGTTAATATTTTCATATTTATTAATGAGTGCACTTGAATTAAGTACAACAATTTTAATAGGTATTTGCTTATAATTGTAATTACTACAATTTTTTTCCACTTTCCAGTAATTGAGCTTTAATGAAAATTGTTTTTGAAACTACAATTAATTTTCATGCAATATTTATAGGTAACAAGATTGTTACTCGTAAATAGTAATGACAATAGTATTAGTATACTTATTAATTTCTGTAACAACTGAAAGTTTTTATAAATTTTAGGTAAATATGTATGTATATGATTTTCTACTCAATGTTCGTTAAAAACTGAAACCATGATTGTATAATGTATAATGTATTCACCTTTATAATATTCAGCATGTACGTTCATAGATTTTTATTGACTTCGTTTTCATTATTCACGTGGCCTAAATATGAATGTAAAGAAATATCAGTAAAAACAAACATAAAAATATATGCGAATAGATATAAACAACTTCAAACGTTTGGATGTAAATTGTCGGTATGCGTTTTTTTTTTTGTTGAAAACATCATTGGTAACGGCGGAATGGGGTGGTGCTGTATGGTGGGTATAAGGTATAGAGAGTTAGAAGAGACAGAATTCGTAATGTATATAATAGTACACATCCCTGGTGATATTCGGTTGCCCCCTCGTATCCGATAAAGACTCATAAATATCACATTAGTGGCTGACGGTGTTTCGACTGAGGAGATGCGCAACGCGAACATTACTTGCTCGTTTGCCGCAGCCCTTGCCGCAAAAACCGACTGCGGCTGTTACGAACGGTTATGTGAGGAGTCCCTAGTTGTGTTCCAGATTATGTCCTCCCCAAATGCTTCTTATTACACACTTATGTCATATTTATATTTCTGTCATTCTACATAGGATTAGAATTAGATCCAGATATATTGTCTTATTGTACATATCCGTGGCTGTTGGTAACAATCAAACGAGGTAAAATAAACAATGTATAAAACTTTATAGACCCTTTTATGTTTATTATGTGTATTTCCTTATTATTATAAATACGCAATAAATACTAATGCGAGCGAATGATTTTTTTGAAATAATCTTTTTTTGTTTGCAAAATATAAGAATTCCTCTGGAGCAATAAAATTTAGTTAAAGCAGATGTTAAGGCATGGTAAAATTGGTAAACAAGTTTAAGGGATATCTATATCGTCTAAGAAGCACTCAGTTTATGGAAACAATTCGTAATTACACTTTTAACCCACCCCAAATGCAGAACTAGTCATTGACCCTGCATTTCATAGTGATGACATTTACGATTTCAGTATTTTACAGACTTAACTTATTATTCTCAGCGCTTAATTTCAAAATTGTATTGATTTATATTTGATTTAAGAATAACTCTCTATCAGGGTACTAACTGAATGAGACAACACTATAAATGTATCGAATGTATCGTTATTAATCTTAATTATGGCAACGTTTAATTGACTTTGATTGACAACAGTCGTTATTTTAACATGATTATATTAATTGTAAAATTGAGTTTCGTTTAGAGAGCGGATCGCTTTCAACCCTTATAGAGATGAGTTCGTTTTGTATTTTTAATATATGATATCAAAATTTATTAAAAATTAGCTCATCATCCTTTCACTTTATTGAAATATTAAATTAAATATACGTTTATAAAATTTTCTAGAGAAATGCGAATTATAAAAGAGCTGAGTTTTATATGGGATAATATATTCATATTTGGACGTTGTAAAAATTTGTATTTTTTTACAACATATTATACTCTACAATTTTAAATTAATATATATTATGCTTTATATAAAAAATGCAAATGCACACACAAAGGAAACCAGAACTGAATGGTTTGTATTAATTAAATGACTTAATAGTATGTTTGAAATTATCCCTTTTACTAATTGTCATTTGGAATTAGACGAATTCGAATAATTTAATTTGACGTACTTATTAATGTGGTAAAAACTATAGCATAAATTTATAAGTTATATGGAAACATAGCTTTATATTTTACAATGTGGCCATAGTTACTCGTTGAAAGAGACCACATAAAATACACAAAGGCCTAGTAAAACTACAAGAGTATAAAGGGAACCCTAATATTCAAACCAGCAACGGTCACTTTGCATGTAAATGAGACAAAATTGAAATTGTAAAATGGTATATTTTCAACCAAGGTAATCAAATTAACAGTTTTTGTAAAACTGGTGCTTGATTTTACATACTTGATAAGTTGATACAATTTCGTTAATGTTCTATTTTTCTTTTTAATTTTGAATTTGTGACATTTCTACGTAGTACAACAATATTTAAATTATATGTAAATGATATATGTATAAATAATAATTTATGTATAGATAATTTATATTTTTTTTTTATGTATCTATATCAACAACATTTTCAGAAATTTAACTTTCCTTTACATTTCTTGATTATGTCAGGTCTAGTAAAACGTTTGTTAGACGTTTACAAAATTTCCCATGAGCCTTTTATACATTCGTACCTATTAATGTTTAATTTTGTAGTATGTATATAATAGGTATACTAACAATAGTTATCCAACGACATAATGTTTAATTTGCTGTAAAAAAGTAAACATAGAATAACATAATAATAACAGTTAATATTAGATCGGTCTTGGGTTACTGCTTAATAAAAAACTTATACGTATATATGTATGTACCTACATACATATATGTATATATTTTAAATTCTACCTAATCATACGAGAGATTAAAGCGAAAGTGGCTAGTAATAAAGCTTAAAGTGCTTGGACTAATGCAAAAACTTTAAAGAAGGGAACGTGTATGGACTCTGGTTACCTATCCCCTTGGGTTACAACTAATATCACTAAAAAGGGTTGTTTAATTCAGAGTAGGTAAGTAGTAAGCCTATGGATACTTATATGAATTAATTATTTGAAAAAATTATTTAATTTTATCGCATTTTATTTTAATGTTAAGCAAAACTGGACGTATACAACGAATAACTTTTTTTTATTATTGGATGAGAGTTATTTAAAATATTTATTACAAGAAAATTGAAGTTATAAAAATTAAGAATTTGTTGTAACAAAAGAATACAGTGTGGTTTTGAGGTATTGTGAACTTGTTATATTAATTGTTTTTCATGTAATTATACTTATACTGTTCTTAAACTGATTAAAACATCTAGTTATTGACATTTGTTTTTTTACTGGTCCTTCGAGTGTACTAAAATCATCTACATTTAAATTCACAACATATTATTTCAAGAATTGTAGACAATTTGAAAAAAATATGTCGCCAATAATAACATTATGAATATTATATTCTATAAGTGATTGATATAAAACTAACATTCGTTAGACATGTGTAATCAATTTTAATGGCCGTCCTAGGTTGCTAAATGATCAATCGATTATATCATATCTTCTCAAACATGCAGAGTTTTTTTGTCTATATCTGTGAATTTGACGAATGGTTTCAATAACTTTCTAAACCCAAAACGTGTATTGGAACTGTAGAGCAAAAACCGACCGTATCGCAGAATACATTTCTCTTGTCATGTCGCTTGACTTTACTAGTAATTTATTTTCTTATTCGCCCTGTGTTTTGCCATTGTTTTTATTTTCACTATGAACTTATATTCTTATACACATTTTTATCGGCAACCTACATACATATTACATATATCTATATATGTATATATTTGTGGCTAGGTTATTTCCAACTTGGAAGAAAATAGATGTTCTTCTATTTATTGCCATTTCTCATGAAATAAATTGTAAATATGTGTTTATCTTTGGAATTATAGATACTTATTTAATGAAAATGCATTTTTCATATGACTAAAATAAATATTTTACCAATATTTTATGAAATAATCAAAACTACGACCATGATTCTGCTTATTATTATAAGTTTTAGTTCAGTTTACATCGGCATAAAAAATTTTATTTAAACATGAATTTAAAATTAAAAAATCAACGATTATAAAATGTAAACTAGAAAATGTAACATGGTAGTGTGGTTTTAGACATTATGGTAGCAGTTAGCTAATACAGGGTTCATGAAATTCGTAGCCCGTGAAATTGTGTTACGTTTCACCATTCGAATTCTATTAGGGCCGTATAGCCTACACACTATGATACTCAAAATGATCTTTCGTAAAAAATGGCTGGAAAACTTGTATATATACATATAAAATTTAATGGGGTTTTTCTTCCATTGTATGTGTATTTTATATTTTCATTTAGTTACAATTCCGACAATAAAATATTGTATCTTTCGTTTCTGTGACATTAGAGAGTAATACTCATACTTTGAGGTTTGAACTAGTCAGAATGATATTACATTAGATATTCTTTTGTATTTTTCACCATTCAAGTTCAAACGACAATGTAATAACGCTTTATGAACTGTTAGTTGGTCTAAGGCAATTGGATATAGTATGACTCCAAGGACCTTCCAACTGCCGTTAAAACTTCAACTAGCAGTTTGTGTAACTTAGAAAATTATTCAAGTCAAAGTACCTTACGGATATTTGGTTTAAGGAAATAGCGCCCACTCTATATTTATCAATGATGTCGGTTTTATCTCTTTTAAAAAATATTGTTTATTTTTAGTGCTTCATTGTTATCCTGAAATAACTTTTCTTTAAATTAGAATGCTTGTTTTATTTATTTACCTTTTTATAATAAACAATTTAATTAAAAGCATCTTTAACAAGTACCAGTTTAGAAAAACCAGTTCGTTCTAAGTAAATGATGGCTTGAATTATATTCCTTTGACTGGAATTTGTTTGCAGTAACATCAATTGCCACTATAATACTTTACCATAGGAAAAGGTAACGGTGTGCGAAACGAGATATTTTGTTACAATCACTTCGTGGACATTTCCTTTTATCTTACATATAAAGTAACATGTAGTTTGCTAATGGACCGGAAACAACATTGCTAGAATATTTACCATGTAATGTATGGATGTTGCATATTCGTTTATACAAACATGGTGTGCCAAGTGACTCCACTACATTATTGACCGAAATACTTGTGCTGGGAATATACAATAGTACAACACAATATATAATATTAAACAACGGACCTCGACTAAATCTACACCATAAATAAAAATTCCGTTCGCATTCGGTTCAATTAAATTTCAAGTGTATGATTAAATTCCTGATAAAATCGAACTATCATCTTTATTACGCATTTCGGCCCCCGAAATCAATTATCCTCCTCCACATATATGAACGCGTTCTTATTTTCAGGGGATGTTGTGTAGATTGCTAGTGGAAAAGAGGGTTAAAAACATAAACGACATAACTAATCCAACTAATATACATAAATCTTCACAAATTCAATTTTGTTTGTATACATTTTTTTTTTGTATTTTCCAGATGCAACTTAATATGTGAAGCGTTTTGTTTTGGCTTAAAAACATTACTCAGTGTACAAAAATATATGTTTATTGGCTGCAATTTACAAATAAATCGTTCTCGACATTAAAATCGAGTATAATAATAAATTTGTGTTCAACAAAATAAAATACACGTGTTACAGTATAGTAGGTACACTAATGACAATGGATTGTAACGAATGATACTCGTGCGACTGCTAATGTTTTTTAGGAAAGTTTATTTTCGTCATTAACTAATCAGTAACGTTTTGTACGTAGAATACATCCCAGGGGTAGGTAAGGGGAATTATATTATACTGCGAATATCATTCATCAGAACAACCTATTTTCATGTTAAAACGGATTAAAATGTTTTGTAAATAATTTTAATGCCTTATTGATGGTTTTTCCCCAGTTAATTGATCAATTTTTAACTGCGTAATAGTTTCCTTTATTATAAATGCTAATATAATATATTTATATATTTGGTAACCGTGATTTATTAATAAATTGCATGAAGATACACGTTTACCTACTAAATTATTTAAATGAGCTTGTCAAATGCTAAGCATTATTAGTTACAAGACTGGTTCAGAAATACTTGTGGTGAAGAGATTTGATGTTCTAAGTAACCACATTCATGAAGGTTGTCTAATTCCTAAATATGTGCCTTAATACGGTCGGCTCAGGTTGTATTTTGTTGCCATTTCTGCAAACAGGCTTTTTAGGGCGCGACTATTTTTTGGAATACGATGTATTTTTCTTTTAGAGTTTTTGTACAAGAATAGTATCGATCATATGAAATATTCACCTACTTTCACAAATTACAAAGAATATGTTAATAACAAAAAATGCTAGACAGAAGTATTAAAAAGGTTTTTCTATGAATATAAATGATACATGTATATTTTGATTATATGTATTTATAGTATATACGTATGTACTGAAGTAGACAAGTTTTGCGTTGTCGATATGCAAATAAATTCACAAAGTAGGGACCAACTTAATCCGTCAAACAAGCTATTTTAAAATAGGGCTTTCGAGTTCTATTGTTAAGTTAATATTCAATTATTATAGAAATTATTTGCACAAGAAAGCCTTATTTATATTATTATGTAAATATTGAAAATTACAGACGAGTTTTGGATTAAGTATAAATTTGACTACATTATATTACATAATTGTAAAATTGTAATAATGTCCTCATACATTTATTTATTTCTGAACAAAAAAGTTGTTTTTGCTGCATGTCAGTTTAATTTATTTAATTGTTTTTTAATTTAATTTAATTTTTAATTGTATTGTACCATTCTTATTATTCAAGTATAGATTTTGTGGGATATAAATTCCATGTCTGAATAAAGTCACAGTCTGGACATGTTTCTGCTAGACTATTTGACAGACGGTCTTTGCGTCTTCCAAATCTTCTATTGCTTGAAGTAGTGACATTTCATTTATAACTGCCTGAATTCTATGTCAAATTTTGTAAGAACAAACTGTCTACCACGAATCTACTAGAACATATACTCCCTTTCCCATAACTACATGACAATTTAAAGAAAAGATTTGATCAAATTGGATTTTTGTTTCGGTAGTAATAAAATTGATGTGAAATGTAAGTTCTTTACGAAAGTTTATTAAATATGTATTAGGTACCACAAATAATACCATCAAAAAGAAAATATATTGTGAAATAGCGCACTAAACAGAAGAATAACTCAATTAAATGTGATTAAAATATTAAAAGATAATCAATTTTATTTTAGCATAAACAGATAATTATTTTATTTTAAAATTTTTATTGTGAACATGTGAATGTTTTGAGTATTTACTTTGTTCCTGAGGTTGTGTTTGTATTTTGGGACACAGTAATAAAGGGAAGGGGAGTGCCCCTTGGCAAAATAATTTTTTTGTTGAACAAATATAGAAGAAAATCTTCCTTGGAATGGCATGCATATGGAAACCTTGATGTAATCCCTTAAATAATGTAATCTAACGTAAGTAAGAGGGTGTAAGACAGCAAAAGGGGCCTGATAAGCAAGCTCAACTAAACATTGAGCTCTTGATGAATGGGGCGCTGGGCAAGCTTTTACTCCAAAACCCAGCTCGCACACTTTGTCACCTCCTGCTTTATGCCTTTGATTGATGACTCTACACCGAACACAGCTGTTTTCTTTAACACCTCTATTAATGTCATTTTTATCACATATTCCTGAAATTTCAATGAATTTTTCATTTAATACCAACAATAATTGAAAATCTATTATTAAACGGTATAATAATATAAGAAAATGTATGTAACACATATTGCCAATAAGTTTTACACATTGGCAAATGGCATGCTTTCTTTTACTGATTTTTGTGAAGTTTTATTTCATTTTAAATTGCTTTATAAGGTACAACTTTAACAAATCGTAAAATCACGACGATGTCCTTCTAGTCGATTGAATTGAACTAAAAGAAAAAGAATGTTCAAAATTACCTATCACAGATACTTGATGTCCAAATTTATTTCATTTAAAATGTTCCACTTCTACATGCACATCAGCTACGTTATTTCACATTTGGTGATAAATTTAAGTCGCCATTTCAACAATAAATTTCATTTTTATTTTGCACATTATTATTCCAATTTTATAGTTTATTGATAATAATACCTAGTAGTAACATTTTTTTCTTAACCATATCTTCATTCACTTTAAGTTCTATTATTATTTTTCTAAGATGCTGTTTCGAATGATTGCCTTTTCAGCCCTTGGGCATTGGCAGCCAAACTGAATTAGGTTTATTGGAGTTTCGTCGGCACTGATCTTATTAGCTTCACTAGATTGCTGATCTATTTATCCGAGATACACATGACTGTACGTGAACTGTTATTAAAACAATACTGAAGAGTCATTAACTTGTACGGATTGTATGTCTATATCGCTATAACTATATCCTTTCAGTAGCAGCTTAATGTGTAGTCAAATCACGTTTCTAGGACATTTTAAAGTATCATTCATTATTTGTTGTTTGGGTTAAAGAATTGGTGTGTTTGTGTTTTTAAACGGTTCTAATTGTCAATTACATTTAATTACTTCAGTTCTGAAAATAAGAAAAACCTTTTTATATAAATAAACAAAAATGCATAAAGTAAACAAAGTTTCCCTAGATATTAAAAGTTGTTCATTAAAAATTAAAGTTAGTTACATCAAGAATAGCTAGGATGAAGTTGACATAGGCTTGTACTGTTAGTATATTCTTTTAAGATAATATCGATATAGTGAAAGTACCTTGTCCATATATAATCTATGCCAATAAAAGATTGCAATCTTCCAAAACAAATTTACATAACGCAGAATATCTGGGTGTCATATGCATATCAAAACAAAATGATGAATAGCGGACGTTGAAACAATAATGGGTCGGCTTTCATCTCAATTCCTAGCAGGCTAGCTCATAAAGAGCTTTGAGAGCTTTTACTAACAGCCGCACTTCATTAATTGTTGCGAAATTATTCATATCTCTAATCTGTGGACTGATGGTATCTCTGTTTACTCGACACCACCGCCAACTACACCACTACTACAACTACACTTTGTGCTACCAAAGTGGCTATATAAGCACAGGCACCATTATTATCAACACAATGAGGTATCGTTTATCGTTGCCAACTTGCTAGCATCATTGGTAAGGTAACAGAACATTATTGCCTCTTATATGGCCGACTATATTAAACTAAACTGCTTAAGTTTTCCGATTATTGTGTTGGAGAGGTATGTATAACAACATAGCTTCAACCAGCATGTGCTATAAACGTTTGCTATTTCGAATAATTGTTCCTGGCGATAATAATTTCGTTGGACGTTGTATATTTATTGTAACCAATAATGAAAATTTAAACGTAGAATGCAATTTTAGCAAGTTCGACTTTTAATGAACAACCCAACTACCTGTCGGGGGAATATATATAAATGTATGTTGCAATAACGATTATGAAGCAATTGTATAGTTATGAATTGGTCCTTATCAGGCAGCTACCAAATTGGTCTTCTTGAATAAACTCAATGTCAAAAGGCTACATATCTATCTGGTTCTCTAGTTAATAACGTAGTTATCATTGCGATAGCAGTAGAGTAATGAAACTGTCCCATTTACCGAGGCCTGTGTAATATTAAGCACTACATTATGCTTTCGTGGCTGCCTTGTAACCTTAGAAGATGGTTTCCAAGCTCGTTAAATTTTATATAGCTTAGGATCTGTTACAGAGCATATACATATACAGTACAACCTCAATAATCCGAACGCGCTTTAAACCGAAAATCCGGTAATCCGAGCAACAAATTGCCAACTTAAAATTTTGAAATTTGCAAAAAGCGGGCCCGAGAAAATTCAGAAACACTAAATAACGTATTTTTATTTTAACAAATGAAGAAAAAAAGAGCTCAAGCTGAAAAGGGCAGCTAAAACTAAACAAAAGAAATAACTAATTTTTTCAACATGTAGAAAGGAGTGTTATATTTTTCTATTAATGTAAAGATTTTTTTTTAATTTTATAAAATAAGGATTTATATTTTAATATAAAATATAATTTAGCTAAATATTAGCTTTTAATTGAAAAACACCCGCGATATAAATACTTATTTGCTAATCCGAACAAATTGCTAATTCGGAGAGCTTCTTGCAAAAATTAGTTCGGATTATTAAGGTTGTACTGTATTTATTTCAACACATTTCCTTGCCAAATTTGCAGTAGAACGTATTTTATTTAAAATAGGGTGAGGAAAAATGAAGTTTATTAACTAAATACATAAACAATCTTAATTTACCCAAGCTTTTCTCAAACAATTTTGGATTATCTGCAAAATTCGTTTAATTTCAACGAATAGTTAACGTTAGAATCATAAATTCGGTAAAATTTATAATGTCATCAAGTAGGGCCGAAAATTGTATTAGAATTAATATTCAAATTTTTAGAAGTATAATAGGATTTATTCAATTGAATGTTCATTTTTTTAATTATTAGAACTAAAATATGTGTTATTCGACTTACGCCCGAATCATTCAAAGTAATTTTTTATTTGAATGTTTGAATTATTGAATTTAATATTCGAATTGATGT
>SSSI01002814.1:2888-26499 GCA_004796505.1 Oryzaephilus surinamensis
ATACGTAAAAGCTTGCTTACTTTTATAATGAATTACACATTATAATCCATTACGAATTATTCGATTAATTTTTATTTTATACAATTATAGATAAAATAAATAAAATTTATTATTCCATTGTTGTGTACGAAAATGTAAAAAGTCATTTCGTGTATACAATGGTCTAAACATAATGCAATATTTTATAATTTATATAAAAGCATTCGCATATTACAATTAATATTAATTGTTTTTGTTTTAATAAATAGCTGTAATTGCTTGTATTCGATAATTTAATAAAAATTGAAAATGAATACATATTATAAATATGTTTTGTTTCAATTAACAAATCATCGTTAATTATAATGACATTTTATTTCCAACGGACGGACATTTTGTTCAGGTTTTTATTTCGCTCTTACGTTTTTTCCCTTATTACGAGAAAGTGTAAAATATTCATAATTATTTCAAGGGGGTGTTCAACGTAATCATATCTCCGACAGTTTTATGACACTTGCTTAGTGAGTATAATAATACAAAAAAATGTATAAAATACATCTAAATGCCATATAATGGGGTAGTGAGTTTCCGTTTTATACAAAAATTCGTATAATTATAGTCTGTCTAATTTTTTCACGTTTTTGTACATTTTTTTTGTGTGGAATTATAATTTTTTACACTCACCCTCTTCGAGAAAAACCGTTTTCCATCACATATTATAACACTGTTGGCCTAACGGCTGTAAATAACAAATAAAATGTTGTTCCATTTTCTAGTTTTTTTCGTTGTTGTGTTGTCTTTGTAAAAAAACACTTGTCTCCGATTACTTTAGAAAAAATATTGTATTACCCCGTTTATTTCAACCCTACATCGAAATTGTAAGAAGCACGCTTTTTGGCATTAAATTTTCAATAATTCCGTAAATATTTAATTATTTAGAATAGGTAAGTACGCAGAAGAAGACAACAACGAACTATAGTCTGCCTTTTGTATACTTGCCGCTCTATTTGTAAATGTCTCAATTTGAATAAAAAATAGAAAAAGACAGAATATTTGAATTACATTTGGTTAAAAATAGGATAGATAATTTAATTAGTTACCTGGTTGACTAAGTTTACAATTTCTAAACAATTTGTTAGAATTAGAAGGTTACTTGTAGGGGGTGTAAATTTTAAATAAGCAATTATATCAATCTTAACTAATTTGACGGTTTAGATAATATTTACCGCCCCCAAACATTTACTGCAACATGTTGCCGAAAGAAAACAATAAATCATTTTTAAATTTTATTGCTCGAGAGGCAAGCATATAGCAGACACAGTATATTTTTATATTTGAGTAAATTTACCCTTAGGGTGTAGAAAGAAAAAGACTTACTAATTGATGTTAGTTGTAAGTTTCTAAATAGATAAAAGCGATGAGTTAAAGAGATTATATGACACAATCTAACTACAAAAGAAACCCAGTCTCTGTGTGCCTTTTGTCTCTTATGAGAATAATAAATTTGATTAATAAGTCCATGGAAAACAATAAAACTAATTCTCTCTTTCTCGGGCAAAGAAAACATTTTTTGTGTATAGCATTTTACTTGGATATGTGCTTGGAGGAAATAAAGTTGGATAATTATATGGAAACAAAGAACAAGTGCCATAACAATAGGATTTAAATAATTAATTTATAATGCCTTGTTTCGGGCTAAGATTTTTTGTGTTGTTGGCGAAGAAATTTGTTAAAATTTCTGTTTATTCGTAAATCCGTGTTACAAGTATTTAAGTATTTTAGTAATTTATTACATTTTGTACCTCTAAACTTGAAGATTGTCGAAATTTGTTATTAATAATTTTCGTATATACATAATAGAACATAAATTTTAAAGTGTATACTTAAAATTTCAGTTTAATAACATGAAAATAACTACCCATGTTATTATTATTAAAGGCAATTTCATAAAATTTGTTATTAAAAATATATGACACGGATATTAAAAAGTATATTAGCTCCCATATAAAATTTCATCTTTACGATTAGGTTTTAGGTTTTTTAAAAAAAAATCTAGATTAATTACAACTTGTCCAATTACCATAAATACTATAAGTAATTAAAATTTTACATTGGTCGTAAGAAATTAACTTTTCAATTGGTTAAATGATGGCGACATACTTGAAAATATGCAAAGAGTTTTCTTACAAAACATTATAATGTGCCTGTTGGGGTCCAGAATTTACAAAACTTTTCCAAACTAATTAGACACAAAATTTCCAAATCTTATGAATCTCTATAGCTTTATTATGTTATTTCAGATAGAATTTTCCTTATACGTAAATACATTTTTTCCCCATTTTATTGGTAATATTCAGAACGGAAATTGAGTCTTTGTATAAACTAAAACTGCATTTGCATATATTTTTATATTTTGGCAGCAATCAAAAATTTATATACACACAACATATATTTGATAAACTAGAAATTTAATGTTTACATGAATGTAAAATTGAAATATCTGGAAATGTAAGTTATTGAATTGATGATGATAAATATGCTCGCATATATCGGAAAGGAAATTTAATAAAAAAAAACATGTTTATTATACATACGTTGTACATGAAATAAGAATACTGATCGTTAGGATTTTCCGTTTTTAACGAAGTCAATTTTCATATCATTAATAAAATGGTAAAAATACTAATATATATGGGAAAGAATAATCAATTCTACAAAGTACAAATGAAGATGTCGATATACTCGTGTATTATTTGAACGAAATATATAGTCAGAAGGAAAATATAAATATGTGCAGAGGTCAGGAAGTAGAATCGGAGCAACGAACGGCCCTGTATGCCCCAAAGCCTTTATTTGTAGCTGGGGATGATGTTGTGGCGGGTGGCAGTGGCGGTGGTGGTGGTGGTGGATGCATTCACAACGCTACCGTAACTATAGCAACGCCAAGTGATTGCCTTCAATGACGTCATAGAACGGTGCAGCTCAGCACCCGGATTTGTGGAATGGGGCGGTGGATTTGTGACGTCAAATGTTCGAATGATGACGATATTATGTTGAAAAAAAACACTTTTCATTTAATTAACCCAATTTTTGCAATTCTTCGTAACATTTGATTAAATTATCTAAAATTATATGCCGCTTCTTCGATATAATAGTTAAACAACTTGAAAATTTAAATAAACAACATACCTACAAGTCCTACAACCGGTTAAATGGTACTAAATTTTGCTTTAACCCTTGTTGTTGATTATATTCGAGTTGAAACAATGTAAACGTGCTTGTTGAAACTGTTGTAAGGGCCAATCCCTAATTAGATATGTATTTCTTGAGTGTATATATGAGGATGAGTGGGAAATTTTTGGCCTTTAGGGAAGCATATCCATATTAACATATTGTTGTTTTGGAATATATACCTTTAACAAAACTTTCAACTAAATATATACAAAGTAAATAGAGTAGAGAGCTCAAATTCTAGAACAATTAGTCGAGATTGACATTCTTGTTATATATATATGTATATTTAAATCAATTAGTGCTTCTTTCATTTTTAATAATTTCCGAGTCTCTCTGTTCTATATTTTTATTTCTAATTAGGGGAATTGTTATGCTGCTGTTATTAGATTCATCAAAGTTTGAATTCTTGAAAGGGTTAATTATTCGAACAATTTACATTTAAATTAATACACAACAGAATTGTAACAAAAAACGAATTATTTGTGAAATTAAGAATATTTTTTAGACTGAAATGTATGAGGCGCCGAATGGGTCTCTGTATAAATATGTAATATGCATAGTGTATTGTTGTATGCGTATGTCATCTACGCATAAATTCATTCAAATAAATTCATTACTCGTACGGAACTTTTTTAATTTCTACTATCGTAACAACGTTAAAAACATGAAAAGGAACATTCGAATTTGTCGCTTAATTAATTAACCTCAAAACCACGCTTTTATCTGTTCAAAAATACATTATCGAGTTGCCTATTGATAAAATTTTGTATACCAACGATGTCTTTAAAGACGCATTCGGCGCCCCATATAAAAACGATGCCTTGAGGATAAAATTATAGTCAGTCAAAATTTGACAATCACTATTAAAATGAATAATTACACTCGTACATCCGCTGATTCCTTTGTCGTTTGAAAATGTATACCCTATAAAGGGTGAACTAGTATAGGGCAACGATAGTTTCCCTTTGTAACTGATTTAAACCAATCTAATTGAAAACATCCTTTGATTAATGATGTCTAATAAACGACGACCATATTTTACGTGCAAAAAAGTGCATCAAGAGCTGAAATAATTCACAATTTTCCAAAAAAAAAAGAAAATAAAGTAAAAATAGAAATAAAAATAGAAACGATGTAGATATATTTCACACGTTTTTCCTTTTCCTTCCATTAAGCATTAGTATATATTTAGGGAGGTTGTTTGTGTGCAAGTATATTTTAAAGTGTATTTCCTTATTTCTTCCGGTAGCACATTGATCTTCCACCATACCATTTTTATCATCTATTCTAGTCCCTATATATATTTTTTTTGGTTAAATAAAACTTGAGGAAAATCCACAGAATTCTTTTTACGAAAAAAAAGCATAATTCACTGTGGCATCTGGCTTTTCTCTGTATTTGTTCTTATTATTTAATGTTTAGATTAAATATTTGAATACGACGTTCAACAGCAGTATATGAGGGTGTATTTGTATCTTCGGGACACATCTAATAAATATGTCCTGGGAGGTGTGAGGGCTCCTCAAGATGATGTTGTATACACTACCATTAATTTGCTCAAGATTTACTATTTAGCCAACAACCAATCTGTCTCTCCCATAGGAATAAATATAGGCGAGATCCTTACACTAGATTAGTCGTTATAGTACCCAAAATGACACTAGTGACGTGCCAGTCCCAAGTGGCACTTTTAAATGCTATCATCTAGTAGAAGGCACCTGCCTATCCGTTCCTTCTTCGTACAAACATTCCGCACTATTTGTCATTTTGTTACATTTGATGATCATTCCACTATATGTCACAGTAAAATGTACACAATTTTGTAAACATTAAACGAAAAATTGATATAAATTCGATGAGTAGAAATAATAAGTCAATGATTTTGTTGAAAATTTTTGTATAAAAATATGTTTTCCATATATGTATATGTATAAAATATTATACTACTATAAATAGCAAAAATTTATTAACATTCTGACAAATAACACCAAAATAAACTGAAAAAACGCACATAAAATGAAAATAAATATGTTTTGTGATATATGTTTTATTGTTGTATTGAAATAATTTTAATTACCATGAATTTATTGAGCTTTTATGCAGATATATTTTGATAATAGTGGTTGTATAATTAATTTTTGTATATTCATTGTTATTAATTTTGGTTGGTATAAAGGCTGACCACAACAAATCCTCGCAAATGCTCTAATTTTCTGTCATTTGCCATCAAACCGCAACTTGGAAATATGGCAGATAGATAATGTCGTATAACATACAAAAAGGATGTTATCTCACCAATTAACCACCAAAAAAAAGTTCTTTTACTTCTTTCACGTGTTACAATTGGTCGGATTTTTTGCTTTCTTTTTGCATCTAAAAAGAGCTTGCAACTCTATTGAAGTGTTTCATATTTGCTCACAATATTTTCCTATATACACACCATCCAATCTTGATTTTCTATATAATATAACATAAAAAAAGTTGGCAAACATCAGCAGAAAATTTTTCCAACGTTCATCATTATTTCCACTTGAACGCTTACAATTTTATACAAATACGCACATATTCATTAGAAATGTTTGTAATTCTGTTGAAAAATTCTTCTTTATATCTTGTTAAAATGTCATCGTTGTCATCTTTTTCGAGTTGGTGGAAAAACGAAAGGCGAGTAGCAAAAAATGCAAAAATAAATTTAAAATTAGATGGTAAATCCTATTTCTAGACCGTCGTCGTGTATATATAAGATTACGGTTTATCTTACATATTAGATATACATGTTGCAGTTTTTTTTCTCAATACGTTGGAGGGCAAAAGTTCTTTTTTTACAAAAAAAAAAAAACGAGCAGCTCTTATACAATATTATATTTTTATTATTATATTATTAGAGCATGAATTTTATTACATTCGTATAATATTTTTTTATTACCATTCATAATGGGGTGTTAAAGAATGTAAATGTTATAATAAAGAAAATATCTCGATAATAAATCAGGTAAATCGTAAAAATTTGTTAAGAAACTGACGGTGGCATGGAAAAAATTACAATTACTTAGTACAAATTGTATTGTTTGTATAACTGCACCAATTCTCCATATAACTATATTCCACAATTCCCCCGTTTACCCTATAATCCTCCACACACACATACCCATTTCGTTCGTTTTTACCACTGTGTGAACAATGCAATGTTGTAGTGTGTTAATTAACTTTTATAAACTTTATGAATCTGATTTGTTCAAGTCTGTTATTTCCGCTAGATGCTTCCATTCTAATTTTAATGACCATCTGGATTTTGCAAGATGATTTTATGTTTTACATATACCGAGAGATAGGGAATTGCCCTTATTATATTTACTCGAAAACGTGGAATTGTTTATTTTGTGGACGAATTGAAATATTCTATATAAAATTTTGTACACAACTGTACTGTTACTATTTGTATGCATTTGTTCAATCGATGCAGATTTTAGATATTAAAACAACAAACGGAATAGTTATTTACATTAAAGTTTGAGCAGTGAACGTTTGTGACTCGACAAGCATATTTGGCAAACGAGCCGTACGACTCGTTTACCATTTGCTTGAAGGGGCACATTATGCCTCCCAAACGATATTACTTATACTATGTATTAAACTTTTTTTCTAATAGATTTGGATACAAATCATAAAATCACTAATTCTATTATGTAGTTAAAAAGACAGGGCTTATGATGCATGAGGACAAAACATGAATTAAATTTCAACAAAATTTCTAGCTGGATTAGAATTTTCTATAAATTGCTTGTCTATTTAATAACATTAATAAATATAGCAAGCTCTACACCTTCATTATAATCCATATGGGTTATTAAAAATTCATTATTCACCTTTACACACCCATATAATAACCAATTAAAAAGTAAATTATGTAAACTATCAATTACCAGCTCATTAAAGTGGATTAAGGGGGTTAGTATCGATAAATTGGATCACCACAAGTTACCGATCATAAAATAAACAACAAACTAAACAACAACAACAAAGTATATAGGGCTGATTTGGTTTTGTACGATGGGATGTTCTGCAACTTTCCATGTTGTATGCCATTCTATTTTCTTAACGTTAGTGTTAGTGAATAGTATGGTAGTAGCTAGCAAGCAAGCACTTTCCCAAACTTATGTAAGCAGTTCATCTTGTGAAGTGGCCTGTCAGCACTCCCTATACAACTTAGATGCTAGTCTGGCCCTATTTCAGTTGGCCCTTGTTCCAAAATAACTATAGATTCACGTTGAAAAAGTGTTGTTGAATTTGTTTAATAGTTGGCGATTTTTTTCCGCAACTCTGTTGTAATTTTTTGGAATCTTTTGGTGGAAATTACATGGTGTTATTATGCCACCTGGTGCGTTTGCTGGAAAATTGGCTTGATTTTTCAATAAAACCAACGTTTGTCTGTATATACATTTCTGCAAGGAACGTTTGTCAATTTTTGATTAAGTTTTCCGTTTTTAATAAATAAAAAAGGCACGCATATGTAAATTTCCATCCTTGTTATTTATTTATTTCCAAATGCACACAACACGCGATTTATCCAGGTATTTTATTTAGGAACTTTTCCATCTTTCTATTTTGTATCTGGAAACTGAACTACATTTTTATATAAGAGGACCCAACCCATTTCGTATACAGTACATCCAATCTATATTCTGATTCATTTCTTCTAATAAAAAAACTGTCACAAAAGCTAATATAATAATTCAGTTCAGTGAATCGATTTCTGGCGATACTTGTTATACCATAACTTTTTAAGATACTCTTTCTGTCTCTTTTATCTTATTGTATCATTATTGTATTTTCGTACAACGAAAACGAAGAGTTCTTTTTTTCTTCAAACAACAACATGTCCTGAAACTTTCTCAAATAGGCCGGTCCAAACTTCTTACAGATATATATATATTGTGTGTGTGTGTTTGTGTTGTTTGTGCATTCAACATACGGTTCAACTTGGAAGACTATAGGGCCTTTAATGAACCAGTCAATGTTCTTTATTTATTTTCCCAAAAGTGAATTATAGCTTAAACAGAAAGAAAAAATCTCCTAGTCTGAATTTCCGGATTTTTTATTCTTCTGTGTGGCTTAAGTATTTTTCTTATTAATTTTTCCCGTGAAAGGTGGAAACAACAGAGAAAGGAAGAAACCATACATAGAAGAGTTACATTTCAAATGTGACAGATATATTATTCTGTTTTCTTTAGTGAATGTTGTTCTAGTGCGTTGAAACTTTGATATAATAAATATTCTATATAAAGGTTTTACAAGCTTAAGTTTTGTGTTATATATGTTCTTCTTATGGGGAAAAGTTCTTGTTGTTTGGTGACATTTTTGCCTATTTTGTATATAGTTTTTTGTTGGCTACTATAGTCGTTGTAAATCTTTTATTCACATAAAGATTATACCTGATGATCTCTTTTTGAAAAAACTTTTCACAACTAATATTTCAACGATTTGAATTTTAAATATTTAATCGTATAAATGTATGGATGTAAAAAACATGACTGGACAATGTTACGATTTGCTCGTCCCCATTGAAATGCATCGAATCCACAATAGAAGATCAATCACCAGCAGTTTTTATTTGACAAAAAATTTCAAAGCACACATTCTGCCACCCCCGTAAACTGTTACAGAGTAATACATTTTTTTTGTGTTAGATTTGTGAAACATATGCGTGGCTGTCATTATATCGTATAATATATACATGGCGTTGTTGCTGTTGTTGCTGGTGGTGGTGCGGTGGTGGTGTAAACCGGCACCCACCCTTATTCGTATGCAAACAAGAGAAGGCCATATAAATCACATCATCATCATCGTTCGTTGTGTGTGTCGTCATCGTTGGTATTGTTGTTGTTGATGTCATCCACTTTCGGGTCGCTCTGGAGAATCGTTTTGTGTCACATATAAACAAGGACTTATAAATGGTACATACAAATGGGTATATGTATATAGTTGAGGGATTGAAGAGGTTGCGTTATCACCTTGACGCACGTATCAGGATGAAACGTCAACTGCTGTTTTGTGTGTGCAGAAGAGCAGCAGGCATCAGGCCAACTCAACTGACTGATACGTGATCCAACTGGAAATGTCGCAAATGACACTGTCGTCGTCTACCTATAAACCATTGTGCCACCATTACCACATCCTATCTGAGCGCACACAGAGAGATGGGTAACAATTTCAAGATTTTCGCAACATTCTTTTTCAATGAATACCAAAACTGCATTTTTTGTCAAATACAGTTGGCCCGATGTATGTTTAATGTCACATGACCAAATTACAGCTGTAAGTACAATCAAATTTTGCAGACAAAACATTTTAAATGTATTTTTTTAAAAATGAACTCGAAGAAAATGTTTAAAAAGTTAAAAAAATCTCACATGAACCTTTTCGCAATATTTTTTCTCAATAAATGTTTATATTTTTGTCAAATACAGTTGGTCCATTGTACCTTTAACATCACATGACAAATTATAGGTAACTGTAATCAAAATTTGCAGAGAAAGCATTTTTAATGTGTTTTTAAAATTTTAAAATATCTTTCATGAACTACTCAAGTTTATACTTGTATATATTTGAAATACTGTACGAGTAAAATGTATGTAGAATAGAAAGCCATAAAAATGATCAAGTAATATGTACGTAAACAACTTATAAGAGCTTTTAATGATCATCAAATATTATCTAAAAGTAGTTCCTCTTCACTAGATGTTCCTTCTTTGTTAGGTAAATAAATATATAACAGTACAACACTAATCTTATAATGTATGTACTAACTTATATGCATATAAGTAGTAAGTATTTTAAAATTTGTCATGTGACATAATTAGAATTCACTAATCCAACTGTATGTATTAATTTGCATAAAATTTCAGGAGAAATTCATTAAAAAAACAACAGAGTAAAATTGAAAATTGCCGAAAAGGGAGTAATTATTTTTTCAATCAATCTGGATTAAATTCATATATTATCTATATGTATATGTATATTTATTTATACATATATAGTACATATTACATATAATACTGTTCTAAAATTTCCACATCAACAATTTTATTTATTTCATGTCATATGTATATTGTATGTTTAATATTGGAAACTGTATTTTATGGATTTTAATCCACCTGGATATAATATAATAACCGTAATATGCAATATAGTTTACATGGGGTGGACTATAGGGAAAATGATGTATTGTCAAAGTATCATAAAGTGATAAAATGTGACGCGAATTGATGGTAGTTACGAAAGTTGGAAACTATCCATTTACTATGTTGTAAATCGTTACAAATCGTAGTGGAAACATTAATTTGTAATGGATGAGTAAACGGCACCCATTTCAATAGTATTATGCGGGGTTTAGTTTTTCTTTCTAAAACAATATTCAAAGTGATTTTTTCTTTTCTCTGTTTTGAGTATTTGCCCACGAATCTGGCATATTTAATTAAACATTAATTAAACGTACATTACATACATACAAGTTTTGATTTGGCTGTTTTGTTGTTCTTTGTTTACATTTATTTAATAAATTTACAATCACGATGAATCGAAAAACAGAAAACCCAAAAAATGTCCATACTTTTAACCATTTGATTAGTTTTGCTTTTGTTTGAAGTTAAAGCCATAAAGTCATAAATCCTTTATCAACCCCATGTTAACATAAACTGGAAAACAAATATTACAAAATGTCCATCATTTTGCTAATGCTGACAGAAACAACACCTGAGATCGAGAAAAGTTAGCCCGATTTAATACTATTTTCGGGGTAAAAATTGTCCCCAAAAAATACGCACTTTCTGAAAAAAAAAACGATTTTCTAGTAAAAGAGGAAGATAGTAACTACATATAAGAAGACCAGTGTAATCTTTCACATTGTCGACACCATCAAATGACAAATCTGAAATAAATTGCAAATCCGTCAATCGATATAAATACATATATAGATGGGGTGGTGGTGTGCTGGCTGGTGGTGGTGAATAGTCGTGTGGTGTGGCAAGTTTTCGTGTTCGTGTTTCCCCCAATTCCATCACTGGAGATTGTAATCTAGTCAAGAATGATAGATTTTCCGGTCCCAAACGTCGTCCAAACCACCCCCGTCAACGAATCACCTTATTAGATATATAGGGGAAAGGGTTGATGAAAATTCGTCTATTTTCAAAATTAAACAGCCAATTAAGTTTATGAAATATATAATATATGAAATAACATGTATTACACTATTATATTTTAATTAATTCATTAAAAATTAATAGTTAATATTCATTTATTTGGGTCGTAGACTAGTAATTTAAAGGGGTGGTAAATTACATGAAAATTCTAATTACCACATATTTACCATTTTGATTTATTTCTAAACGGAAATAAGTTTATTAAGAAGAGAAGGAAAAAAAAAGGTTGGAATAGCATTTCAAGCGTATAGCAATGAATTTTCTTGTCAAGTTGAGATTTTCCTCAATAAATTTTTAATTAAAGTTGTCCATTCTATCACACCTTATCTGATCGTTTCCTTTCAATGTAATTAGATAAGGGGAAAACGTATTTTAACTAAAGGGCCATATATTTCGAAACGTTTCAAAAGAATTTTATATATAATACAACACTTTCTGGAAAATACAAATTGCTTTCTATTTTCTGTTATTTATCGATGAAAAATTGTTTCTTTTTCAACGTAATTAGTTCTTAATGATGAAAACGAAAGAAAGAAAAAAAATGAATTTGGTAAATTGTTAAACACCTCTCTTTAAAAAAACTACCTCTGCTCCTTTCGTTTTAATTGACTTGACAAAAGTTAACTGAATTAAAGTTTTTTTTTCTTCGGTCGTCTTAAAGAAACTTTTTTCTTTTCTTTCGTTTAATTTTCTTCTGTCATCAACAATAACATCACACCCATACAAAAGAATGCCATCTAATTAGTAAAAATTGCCATAGCAACTAAATTAACCAGATAATATAAACATGCGAGTATGTTAATTTGTTATTTTTATTCGTCATATAATAAACATGTTAGATGTGTACATGGTTGGGGGTTGCGACTACAAAAAAAATTGTGTGTATGTGTAACACACAGACTGAACAAGTCAGAAGGCAGAGTTGACACCGAGGGTGCGGTACATGGAGCCCGGGGCGCGTTGCCAAGCAACCCCTGGCTGCAGCTTCCGATAGACACACAGTGCTCCTCTACCTGCAGGTCTGCACACACAAACCTACACTGATAGAGGGAGTGAGAAGACCTACCACCGCCGCCACCACGTCACATGGTGAACAGATAACGTCCACCAACCACCACCGCCATCATCATTGCCTTGGGAAATCATATGAATGACATGAGATAGTATAGCGATAAAAACAATTAAATAAATTTATTGTCTAGAATTTGTCTTATAATTTTTATGTTACATTTTGTTTACATAAAATTGGTGGTCTGGGTGGTCTGGGGGTGTTTTTTTAAGATGAAGACCAAGGGTTAGAATTAATTCCCAAGACAATCGTTCTCCATTCAGTTAACATCAATAATAAATGATATTATAAATTTAGGGCTTTTCATTCCACCCCTTACTTCCCCATACACAGCATCTTCAGCCATACCATTGCTCTCTACTACTATTACATTCACTTCTATTTTGTAAATGTATAAATAGAAACAATGCAACGCTTTCTCCGAAACATTTCTAAACATTAACCAACACATGTATATGCAGGGGGTTGTTTAGGTATTAATTAAGATAGAAATATGATCTAAATATCTGAGTGTCTTTGTCTTACATTTTGAAATTCTACGACATATGGCATCATTACTAATACAAAGTTTCTCTCACTCATGGCTTATGTAACCATATACACGAGAAGAGAGAATTTAACACACACTCACACATGCACGGTCTTGTAATATGGTATTACGTATGTCGTATAATTTGCATATACAGAGTATAGGGTATTATAGTGATAATAAATGCTTTCAATACAAATTGAACTTCGGCATTAAATCACCCTGTATAATGTATACGATAATCATGTATGATAATTTCGATTTCATCCCCCTGATGCTAGTACACACATATAAACGTGTAAAATGCTTCAAGGAGGCTTGTAATGAATGGTTGGCTTGGAAGACTTACAATTACTTAATGGGGTTGCTTTATTAATACGGCGGGAAATGTTATTTAATTATTGCTTAAGGTCTAATTAAATTGTTTGATCTTCGTATATAGAAAAACCGCGTACGTAATAATATTATATTGTAAAATTTTATATTATTTGATCCTTTAATAAATATTTTGTTACAAAATTCCAATTATATCAAAATTTGAATTATTAACATACATAATATACACAAATATACGTATATATTTTATAATCAAGTAATTTTACACACGAAAAGAGAATTTACTGCTTATAGTGATAATTATTAAATAAACATCAAACTTGAAACAAATAATGGCAAAATTTAATTAATTGCTATACGAATAGTTAGATCTATATGTAATATAATGAGTTATTACATAAGTGTAATTTGTGCAAATACTCTCTCTCTGAACTCGTTCCAGCTTTTTTCCTCGTATATGTATATTGTCTTTTTTTTATAATAACGATATTAATTGGAATAGCTGTGTAATTAATTTTATTAAGTTGGGATTATTATACAAGTTGTCGAGTCTCAGTTGAAAGGGTTTAGGTATTTTATTACAAAAATTCACACAAATTAAATGATCATGTTGACATATTATTACTTGTGAAATATTTTATCCTGGTCACGGCACCTTTCAAAATATTCGGAGAATTTCAAAAGTTCTAATTTACTTTAGTTTACATAATATCAAAAAAAAAAATAAAATTATTTGTAGGCAATTTACTTAACAACAATTAATTTACGAAGTATTTTAGTTTCATCCTGGTCACGGCACTTAAATATGATTCGAAAACGTTAGAAAAACATTTAATTTTTATATTTTGTGAAAAACGTTTGAGAATAAGTTAAAAACATAATAATTGTTGGTAGCAACTTATATTTATAAATTAATTCAATTTCATCTTTGTCACGTCGCCGAAGACTTTACAGAAACACTTTTTCGTAATTTACTTTTCATAGAATGTGTAGTACATTTTTATATTTGACCAAAAAACATTCATGTATAAGTTATCGAGGCCACAAAAACATAATATTTGTTGAGAACAACTTATTTATAAAGTACATAATTCAATTTCATCCTGGTCACGGCACCTTTGAAAATATTAGAAGACTTTAGAAAAACGCATAATTTATTTAACACAAAAAATAAATAAAAATGTTTGTTGGAAATTTATTTATTAACAATCATTTTATAAAGTATAGTAGGTTCTCCTAGTCACGGCACCTAAAAACTATTTGAAAACTTTAAGAAAACATTTAATTTTTGTATTTCGTGAAAAACCGTTTATGAATAAATTACGAAGACCATAAAACATAACACTTGTTATTATACAACTTATTTATAACGTCATTCAATTTCATCCTGGTCACGGCACCGAACATTTGAGAAAAACACCTACTCGTAATTTACTTTTCATAGATTATGTAACACATTTTTATATTTTGTCAAACAATGTTTATGCATAAGTTAGCAACACCACAAAAACATAATAATATTCGTTGTTAACAATTTTCATAATAAAATTGTTGAAGGTATGCGAACCGCAACAACAACTTTACAAAAGGCAATGTTAGCTAGAAAACACACAACTCCCAGATTGCATTGTTTATGAACCTACTGATAATGTTCACCTGTGTATATATTTTCTAGTATAAAACCACCACCACTATAAAGTATACCACCACAACTAAATACCTTAGCCAAAAGGGATAAAGACTTTTTGGTGAGGGGGCCAAAAGGTAAAAGTGTAAATAAATGATTACCATGGCATTTGTACGGCCCCTGTCTTATCATTTGGACAGTTTTATATAGTTGGATTTAGATTAGGGTTTTTCATGGCTGAGGAGAAGGTGGTGGTGTTTAAGTCGTGCATTATTTATGTCTTTGCACACACAATCAAAGAAAATGCATTTTCACGTTTTAGATTTTTCCGCTATTGCTATTTTCTTTTCGTTTGTGAAAAATTGGGAAACTTTGTTGCAGTACACAATAATTTAATTTCAATCAATAAATTTATAAATATTCTATGAGCGTTTGAGGGTTGGCTCCCGACCATCACACAACTTGCTTTAATCTCATTCGAAGTGAAAAGGAAAATCGTGTTGTGCTTTTATTTTTCTTTTAGATTTTTTTTCGCGTCTTACAGTTTATTGAGAAATTGTGCTTACTGCATGTAAAAAATAAAGACCGACCGATTTATCTAATTTATTATAACGCTGTTATGGGATGTTATTCAATTTTTTTTTTTGAGTAGAATATTACTAATTGGTAGTTGAAAACTTTTACAACGATTAAAATTTCCTCTTGCACAATGAGTGTGTAGCAATTTTTATTTAATTAAAAACTTCTAATGAATCTCCGTGTGCGAGAATACATTTGGGGTAATGTTTGTATTTTTTTCCTACCTCCGGTTTTATAAAATATTGAATACAATGCTACTATATATATGCATATAATTTTATTTTAAACTGGTATACACTAAAAGGATGGAATTGTCGGAATTAATTTTAGTTTCAGGTTTGTTTTGCCAATTTTCCAAATACAAGTAGAATGCATTTTATTAGATTATAATAAAAGTCGGAAAGCAAGATGAAAAAACAAACAAAAAATTTATATTCTCACTTTAAATTGTCTGCATAGTTGTTGAAAATAAAGTTTTCCTTCTTACTTACATTACAGAAAATGGAACATAATAGTTTTCTAGCAAAAATAATACGTCAAGAATATTTTCCAGTGCATATGTATTCATTTACATCAACGAATTTATTATAACAATAAACTTTTAATATACGTATATTTTAAAACATACAACAGGAGTTGTGCATTTAATTTGAAAAGTTTTTCCTCATATAAAAATTGACACAATTGTTGCATTATAAACATAAAAAATTTTATTGTAATACATAATTGTTCTAGTTTTATGTTAATAGGATGAATATAGTGAAAAATATATAAAGATTACACACAATGTAAGATACGATATTCGTTTTTCGTGTGGAAAATCGTGCGCTACAAATTTTTTATTATGGTTAAAAATTAATCCCCATTTCCCCCCAAATGTGAGGGTTGGAAAAGTGTGGTGCAATAAAACGAATATTAATTTTTTCCATTCTAACAATAACTTGTACGATAACAACCCTGTTTAGTGTGTCATAATAATACATGCTGTTTTTTGTGGGGGATGACATGCTAATGAAATTAGCGATTTTTGTTACAAGTACAAATTCTGTACATGAACGTAATTCTTTTCATTAACAAAAAATGTTTTAAGTTTAATGGAAAAGATTTACGATTCAAGCATTGCATCGTGTGGCCATTTAAGAATCCCGTTGGCCAAAAACGAAAGAAAAGACCACCTGAAAAATGAACTGACACCAAACATTCACCCTTTTAACCTCAACCAAACAGTGGCTGACTTTTTAGTCAGAACATTAATCTTATGTGTGTGTTTGTAGAAAATATTAGCTGATTTCACATATATATACACATTTTTTTGCCCACTCTTCAGTCGGTTGTTAAAGTGGTGGTTTGAAATCGTGTTCCAGAAAAGTAAAACCCACTAAATTCGCCGTCTGTTGATGAGCAAGATGGATGATTATTCTTGGGTTTTTATTTATTTTGAAATTTTACCAATTCCAGTATCTTTTATGGTAATTTCAATTACATGGGACGAGAAACCCATTTTTTATACAAATTTTCTGAAGAGTTATTATAATAATTTAAAACTTTTAGAAAAAAATTCTCTGATTAACAAATTAAAATAAAACCAACAATAAATTTGTGTCCCAAGTTGACAATTTACGCATATACCTTCAAGAAACTTGTTATCCGTAAATTTTTCCCTATGCGAAAATTTGTTTCGTTTGACGTTGGAGGGAAATGAATTTTTTTCGTTGTTGTTGTTAGTAATTTGAAATCCCAAATTATTTAATATTGAATTAAAGTCGAGATCGATGTTATATAAAAGGTTAATTATAACCTTTCATGAAACTTTAGTTTATTAAAATAGATGGTGGTATGATTAATTTATTTGAAATAAAAGCCGGAGATGTGCGCCATATGCTATTACAAATTCCTTTACGATTATAATATGTATACTTACAGTGATTCCCCAAAAGCTCCCTTATTCCAATATATATACGCACATTTCTTCATCGCATCTTGTTTAATTTCAATTTGAGTCGGATGGAAACTAGCTCGAATGAATTTATTACACTATAGTCTGTTTTTAGATTTTAAAACAAAACCCAATTTTTGCCGTATTATATATTAATAACATGTTGAAAATAAAAAAAAAGGAATTCAATTTTATTTGAAAGGAAGAACATTTGTGTGGAATTTTCATCATTAAAATGTTTTTCATTAAATTTTTCTCATTTGTGAAATGGATCGCTTCTGAAATTAATTTGAGACTACATAATATGGGTATATATATAGAAACATTTGAAAATGAAATTATATATAATATATACAGGAAAACTTAAGTATATTGAAGATGTGATTTAATCTGTTAAAAAGGCCCTCCAATTCCATATTTTCATATTATTTGTATAAAAGGTCCGCTCGCACTTTTTCCATAATACATAATATACAGAAGACGTATAGAAAAAGTTGGCAACTTTATTCAATATCTATATGCCCTTTTCTATATTCAACACTTTAATATGAATATTCTTTAAAATTAATTCCATACACTTGTAAATCTTCAACCTCTTTGTGTGTGATATCATCACTTTCATCTTAAAATTAGTCTGAAAATTTCTCTCTTGTTCTAAATTTATAATAATCTTGTTGATGGCTGCTGAGAAGATAACAAGATGATGATGATGATGATGATGGTAGTAGGTTCAACTATCATCGTAAACTAAGATTATCGTAGGTAAATTGTGACGGCAAAGAAAAGATTTCCCTCCACCTTATTATTATATATAAAGTCTTGTTGAAAATTCCATACATCTGTTTCAGTACTTTCCTAATAAATCTGTCACCCAGCTTTCCACTATAGACACGAATTTTTTCTTTTTGGAAAGAATGTGCACTTCATCTAGATTTGGTTGATTAAATTCAAGTCATTACTGAACTTTTTCAAAGTTTATTTTAGATGTAAAACGATAAAATATTACAGCATGTTGCTACCAATAGCGAACTAATTAAATCTAATTATCGATATAAACATCAAACAGTTATATAATCGAATTATGGACAGCTGTAAACTAAGTTGTAAATAGGAAATGAAATTTTCGTGCCACCATAAATTCAAAATATGTATTGCCTATCCGCTATATACTTACATTTTGAGCAATAAAATTAAAAAATGAATTATTAGTTCCTATGAATCTATAGTTAATTAAAAATAGTATTGTAGCAAATGTTTTGGGAGAGTAAATATTGTCCAGTTCGTCAAATTAGTTTAGGACTGCTCTAATTACTTATTTAAGGGTTTACAACCTCCTTCTAAGATTTTTTTTAGAAGTTGCAAACTTACCTAGAATGTAAATCCTTAAATAATACATCTATCCCATTTTTTATCAAATACATTTTATCTTTTTCTATTTTCTATTCATAATTGTGACATTTACAATCCCAGCGGCAACTATATAGCGGACAGACTATAGGTACATAAATATTTCGCATAAATAAATATGTTCCATCGAATTATTATATATTATAATAATTCTTTCAATATTGTATAGATAGAAAGATAGTCGAAAAGGGAAGTAACCAATATCGTAAAAATAATTTTCGCTTTAGATATTGCCCGAAAGTAATATGAAGAAGATAATGTATTTTTCGTTTCCGTGTGTTATTTTCTTCCGGTAGTATAATTCAAAAAGTAGAATTCTGTCTACTACTATCTTTGGGCAATTGCCACATATTTGTCGTGGACATAAAGGCCGCCATTCTTCTCTCCGTTTCTCTTATCGTCGTTGACTTGCTTCATAGTATATATGTTGTAGTTGTAGTAGTCATATATGGCCCTTTTTCCAAGTCCGGACCACCCGGAGCGAACATATTCCCGAACGAAATTCGTCGTTCTCTCCTTCTTTCTCTCACTTTTTACTTATTTTTCCTCCCTTCAACAACAACAACAAATATTGCTGGCAATAAATATAAGAAACTAGGCAAAAATATTTTGCCAGAGTTTGAAAACTTCCATATCTGATATATATTTTTATAACTTTATAAGAAATTGATTACATTTTTATTTTTTTTTAAATTGAAAGATTAGGACGGCGTGTATCAGGTGTAATGATTGGATTTTCCTTCGTTTCTGTGCCGTTTGGAAAAATATTGCCAAATCAGTATGCACACAGATTGGGTAATTTTTTTGTGTTACAATACGACGTATCGTGTCTTTTGGATGTGCGGGGCCATTTTGCTTGCGTTTTTGGAATTTCTTTAAACCAGCAAGATTGATGCATTGATCAAGTCTTATACCGGATTTCCCTTAAAGTATTTTGCCTCTTTTAAATAAATTACACACATATCGCTACCAAATATAGAAACTTCGAACAAAAAGTGCTGTTTGTACATTTATCGGTGAAAAATTATTACGACTTCAGTTAATTTAATTGCTTGTGAAAACTAACAGACGAAAGTTTCAAACAATTGATTTTCGTCTTAAGCTATAACCCAAAACAAGCGAACCGTTATCAAAAGATAATAGATAACAGCGTTATCTTTAAGCTGTGTTGTGTGTTTATTTTAGTGAAGATATTTTTGCTTTTTCTTAAAATGTGGAATAATTGTTTTGTTTCAAAAAAAAATAAAATAAAATAAAGAAACGCATTAGGTTTCCCATTCTTTTGTTGGGACTAATTATTTTTTAACAGATAATTTAGACGTAGCACATTTCTTTAAAGCGTAAAAGACAATTTAATCAAATAAAAGTCAAAATTTTAAACGAACACAAAAAATCACAAGCGTTTAATTAGTGTAGAATTTCCTTTGTATTTAATTTAATATTGTTTAATTGAAAATTGGGAAGCTTCTTTTTGAAAAAGGAAACTAAATCTCGCGCCCTCGCAATTATTTTATAGCCGAGTAAATAAATAATAATACTTGGCAATAAATTTCCAAATCATAATAGTCATAGTTACAAATTAACGATCATATTGAACATGATGGCATTAAATTGGAATAAATTTCACATTTATAATATGATGTTGTTAATTTAGCTGAAGAGGGATGAGGTCGACTTAAAAAGTAACATTTCAAAAACGACAGAAACTCTCTCATCCCTGATTTACATGCCCGACCATTTAAAACGCCCTCTCTCCTTTCACATACCCTTAAAATGTAGCTCTAAAAAGGTCAGACTTGTAATTTTGTTTTATTGCAACTGGAATATATAAATTAACTTCATTATGTTACGACTAGAAAGTGTAAGAGGGTTGTGAGCAAAACGAAATTATATGTATATGTTGAATTGTTTTTAGTTTAAATTGACAAATTATATTTGCGGAAATTTTACATAAAATTTTATCGTGTCTTGTATAATAAAATCTCACAGAGCTTTGAAATAAATGTACTCATTTTCTGTCAACTTGACTGTATTATTACATTGTATATACATGTATATGTATATGTTGGCAAAAGCATTCTCTGCAATTAGTTTAATAAATTTGTGCAATGAAAATGTCCCAGATATATGCACAACGTGTTGATTTATTGCATTTTATACAAGAAAATTGGCTAAGTTGAATTAATTTCAACGAAACACATATACGAAATTGTGGCTCTTGACTCCACAAGAATGTTCTTCCACCTTTGTCGTTAAGAGATTAAAATTTTCAAATTGCTTTATACATAAATGTATGTATATAACGTGGATTTCATTCGGCATATACTTATAATAATAAAAAATCATAATGACGACCTCATTCTGTCTCCCTAGCTGTGCAAAGGTAATATTTCATCAAAGGGAATTTTTTTATCGAAATCGTCGATCTGAAACTCTCACTCACTTTTATATTCTTTCATCTTGTGTGTGTATTCTTCTATATTTCACATATACATGTAGATATATGAGCGGACTTTGACAAAAAGGCACAGTTTAAGAAAAATGTTGGTTGTATGCCCGCAGGTGGTTGCTATGCTGAAAAATTTTTAAACAAGGTGAAGAAGTTAGTGTGATGGAATATCTTTTTATTGTTATACCTATTATTATATATAAGTTCTTTTCAATGTGGTTGAATTTTTTTCTATTTGTTCAATTTCATACACCCATATTATATGTACATATTATCTACATATATTCAATATGAAAAATTTATGTAGAAAACGAAATTATCTAGTAAATTGAAGGAACGATAATAAATCGAAAAGTAAATTTTCAATTTGTTAGATGTACTAACAAAAATTGACATTTTATTTAGTTTTCAACATGAAAATATGAAATTTCCTGTTATTAGTTGAAGTTTTACACCATGTTTATTTAAAACATTTGCAAAATATTTAAGATGATGTGTTCAGTATTCAAAATAGTATCATTCTTATTCAATTTGTGTCTTGAGTCAATTATAAACTCTGAAAAAGTAAATCAGTTTCTTATTTTTAAAGGTCGGTCTATATTCTATATTCTGTCTTAAACCCTAAGTCTTTAGTCTTCAGACTCGCTTTTTAGTCTCAACAAAATTGACTTTAGAAAGGCATGCTTTTATAGTTTTTAGTCGTTATTAAAAACTCGTTACTAAAAATTGACCAATCATATTCATAGTAAAGAAAAATTAACCTACAAAATTTGATGACAGATAATATTAATTTGCCTGCTGACTGAATTTTATTGTAATTGGTTTAGCAGGGGAATAATAATAAAAGACAACAGGCTTCAGACCAAAAGACTAGAGACTAAAGAGTAAAGACTACATAGAATATTGACTTTAGAGATCGATCTTAAAGCTACACACAGTCTTAAGTCTTCAGTTGTAAAAAACGGACCAATTCTGTTCAATCTTTGAAATAACTGTCAGTTATCATTTTTTGATATGTCTACTGTAATTGGTCAGTCTGTAGTCTTAGTCTTAAAAGTGGAAGTTGGTTCATCATACGATAGACGAGCTTTTAGAAAAATCTATTTATAAAACTTGTATTTATAAAAATCAACCAGTTTTGGTGAATAATTAATAAAATAAAAGAACATACTATTGATATTTTTTAATAAAAAAAGTTGTTGTTCTGTTTACAATTTTAATTGAATATACCTACTTTTTAATATATAACAATAGTTTTTCATAAATTTCCCACCCCTCATAAAAATATTTACAAAAACTAACAAACAAAACAATAAACAACAAATCAAATAAAATAAATATAATCATATCATTCATATCGTAAATATTTTTTAATTATAATTTTTGTAAAGTATATTTTTGTTTTTCCATTTTGCGCTGAATAGGCTTTTTAATATATAACTAGTGTTTTTCACAAAAAAAATACAGTATTGTATATAAAATATAACATCCATCTTCCATCTCATATTTCTAATTTTCACACAAAAGTCATGCCATTATCATTTCAATTCTATTTTAATATCCACAGAAGTACAATGTGGCTGGTGGTTGGTGGTGGTAATGGTAGTGGCGGCGGTTCGACATACTTCCTGCCCCGTTACACTATACTTTGATTTATAGTTGGAAGATTTCTCCCTCACATAGCACAGTTTTAGAATAGAACATGAAAATCCCTCGCGAATATTCTCTACAACAGTGCACATTTTCTAGCTATGTATGTATACATATATACACATATATGTATATGTATACACCACTGATCTGTATTTTATTTTAAATGGATGAACAGAGTATACGGGATGCGCAGGAAAAAATTGAGGCAATTGAACAATTCAGTTTGGTCGAAATTCGCTTGCTACGGGGCATTAGCACATGCGCCGTTCATACAATGAATGCACGTTTGGCCCGCCAATTCAAACTGTACTCTCCTTACTATATACAAAATGTAAATTGTTTAATAGAATTAATTTATTTCTTTATCAAATATATGTATATTTATTTCATTTAAAAAAAATATAGGGTACTTAAAATAAAATAGAAAATATTAAACAGTTATTTAATAAAAAATGAAATTTTAATAATATTCACGACTACACGCTTCGCCTTTATGCAAAGAGTTTTGTAAAATTAAAAATAAAACAAAGTGTAATTCAGTTTTTTTCAAGAATAGTCTATGTTAAATATTTTTCACACTCTTAAAGTATTATGTTTCATTTTTGGCTAAAATAT
>SSSI01002815.1:0-19841 GCA_004796505.1 Oryzaephilus surinamensis
ACTTTTATGTACTGTGTATACGTGGTGTTTGTATACACTTAAATTACAATTAATTAAGATTACATGCAAAAGAATGTAAAGAATCTGGAAATGAGACAAGTCTCTAAATGTAATTTAAAGTTTTTCATCAATAAATAACACAAGAGAGAGCCTATATCATGCGTAGGGTAAGAAACTAAAACCCAACCATCTTACATACAGTGCCATATCAGATTAAAGCGGTAATATAAACCGTTGATTTTCGTACTTTAAGCTTTTAACTAGAAGCCAGCAGACAGACCTTAAAGGTCTGTTGTTGAAAAAAGTTTAATTTGTATGTAATTTAGTTTTCGAGTATTTTTTTTTCATTTTTATGACTCACCCTGTATATTTACGAATCACCCTGTACCACGCTCGCGTTTTGGGTTGTTGCTGCGCTATCGCTCCGCAACAACGGGAGCTCGTGCTTACGCACTCGCATAGGTCTGTTTTTAATTTACCTGGCCGCTTCGCGGCGCGCTCGCTAAAGCTCGCGCTTTGGGTTGTTGCTCCGCTAACGCTACGCAACAACGAAGCTCGTGCTTACGCACTCGCATTAGTTTGTTAACAAATTAGGATTTTTTCAAGATTTAAAAAAAAAACGAAAAAAAAAGTGTTTCTTCAGAGGTTTGAACCCCGGACGCGTGGACTTGAAACACTCACTCCTACCATTAATCCAATCACACAATTTAATTTGTTTACACGCTTAAAAAAAATTCGCCGTTTGGTTGTACATGCGACCTTTAGAAAGAGATAAATGCAAAAGTATCCCTCACTAACCGTTTTCCCTGGCAAATTTTGGTAATTTTCATTTATACCATTAAATTCTCTATAAAATTCTACATGGTATAGGCTATTTTTGATGATTTAGAAAAAACTACTAAAAATGTAAAAAAAATGCAAAATAAAAAAATTTGTTAGAAAAAGACAGAGATGTTAAACTTTAATATTATATAGATTATTATTTTCGAGATTGTTAAATTAAACGCTGTTAAACCATTGTGTGGCTGTGGCAGGTCTTTTTTAATTTAAATAATTAAATTAGTTATTACATAAAAGAAATTATTATCAGTTGACTGAATTTTATTATTATTTCGTACTAAATGATTAAAAAAGGTGTTAAACTCATCTTTTATATGCTTAGAAAATGCGAAATAGTCAAAATTTTATATCCAAATGGTCTTAATTATAAAATTATGGGCTCACATTTTCTAATAATTTTATTTTATTACAGAAAATCAAATTGAAATTGCCAATAAAGAGATAAACATTGAAGAAGAAAATGAGGGTAAGTCGAATATAATAATTTTATGTTTAATTATACCTTTGAAATATATTTTGCTATTAAAAATTTTACATACAAACATGAAGCAAAGGTTTTCATATACTGAAAACATTCTGTTATTTTACTCTTGGCTTCATGTAATTACAAAGGAATAGTTTTCTATGTTATTTGATGATATAAAGAAATTTTCGTATAATTCAAACAAAATAAAATTTAAAAAATCATCATTTTGCTTTTCAAGATGAATACGAGGAAGATGAAGAGGATGAAATTGTAAATCAGTTTCAAGAAACTAGCTTTAAATTGGAGGATTTTCTTAAAAGATTAGCCAATCCAAAAATAATTCGTGCATGTGGATTGGCATTAAAAAATTTTGAAAACAATTCGGTTAATACAAATCATTGTATTATAAAATTGCTCCATCGTATTGCATTCGATTGTAAAATGTATGTAATGCTGTTTCAAGTTAGTATTTTTCAAACATTCCAAAAGATATTTACAATGAAGGAATTGCCACAATATAAAGTAAGTACTATTGTATATTTTTACAAACAGAATATCGTTGTTGTTTTATATACCTAAATATTTTAAATGAACACACTGTTGTGTTGTAAAAATAATATCACAGTTTTAAGATGTAGTTATTTTTATAGGAATTGGTAAAGTTTAGTATTTATATCATAAGGCAGTTTTTTAAAGTGGCTGAAATCAATAAAAAAGTTTTTATGGAAGCACTTTTCTGGAAATCAAGCAGAGAAGCGTACGACATTGAACAAGGCTATGGGAGTTACCAGGGCAAGTAAGTAGATGGTTTCCGTTTTTCTAGTACAGGGGAATGTTCATGCGTGAAATTAATTGAACTTTTAGTGTTATTGTTATACTGTGTTTTTTTTTCTTTATTTGCTTATTTGTTCAACTACTCGTGTAGAATATTTAAAGACCAACTTACAAAAGGAAAATGCCCTTTTTATGTACCATTTATTAATATTTCTTAAGTAAATACGTTTTCTATAATATTTTTTTTATGTTATAGTTCTGCAGCAGCTGCAAAAGCATGGTCAGAACAAGAAGAGGATGAATTGCGTCGTCTATTTATGGAACACCAAGAAAATCAAATAAATGATGGTAAATAATATAGATAAAATTTTTGAAAGGTTTCTCTCATTTTGATCCAATAAACAGTTACTAGACATAAACAACAATATATATATATTTTTGGTAAATATTTTATTTGAAATGACGGTTTTTTCCTTTTCTTGTAACAGATGTAGTCGATTGGATCGTTGATAATCTTATAGACAACACAAGAAGTAGACGTATGGTATTGAAAAAATTGAAAGAAATGTTTCTTCTTACTGATTATAAAAGACCGTCCAATAGTTCCAAGTCTATGAAAATCCCACAAACTTGGAGTAGTGAAGAGGAAACGCAATTACGTGAATTGTATGAAGAGTTTAAAGACTCAATAGGTACGCTATTATTGTGGAAACTGTCGAGTCATATTTATATCTAAAAAAATGTGCTTCTCTAGATCCACTGGGTTGTATTATGGATCGGTTAGATATAAAGCGACCTAGGAATCGTTTGATTGAAAAGCTCCTACTGATGGGACTAGTTAAAGACAGGAAGGAGCTGCGAAAGAAAAGAGCCAAAAAAGCTAAATGTGAGTCCCTTTAATTTCTATAATAGGTGTAAAATAATTTGTTAACTTCAATATATAACAAATAATGGATGGAAATATGATATCACAGAAAAAACATTGTTATACGATGATGTATGAGCCATTGTGAACTTGACTCTGGGTGCGTAATGCCCCCTAAGGCATATCATTAGTCACCACAGCACGATGGTGATGAATAGTATGAGACGATTAGTAGGGGGTAGTTTACTATAAGGGCATTGTACCGTACAATATATATTGATACAAGAGGGAATATTCGACCAGACACAATCAATTAAAGAAAGGTGTGCGTGCCCATGTTGATTTACCCTTAAATTTGAGCTTTACTTCTCAATTATCCATGAAATAATTACAAGTCCAGTCCAATTCTAGAGTAGAACGTCTATTATTATTTGAGTTGTCGTGTCGTATGCATTATAATTAATTAGTGCCCCTTTTATACATAACAAAGCAACTTTTGCGTGCTAATGTATTGTTTTGAAAGTCGCAACTGTGCAGGTTTGACATTAAAATCGCATATATTTCCCGACAAAAAAAAATATAATGACTATATAGTGGTAGGAAAAAATCTCTAAGTATCTCATATAACTGTAATAAAAAAAATTATTTCCGTTTAAGTCTTTTATTAAATCATTCCGACAATAATTCCACCCTTAGTATATTATCTAATAAGTTGTAGCGAAAAAAGTACTTGTCAAGTGGAGGCCATTAAGTTTGAATAACATGTAATAAAAATCTGAAAGTGAGCAAATAAATAATAAAGTAAAACGACAAAAAATGGAATATTGCTTGCACAAAGGGATAATAGAAGGGTAGGTCCGACATAAAGCTTTTTTCTTTCGTCTACCGATTGCACATGGTGTGGTGGAAGTTGACTGCTAGCCCAGTATGTTTTATAAGCATTGATGTGGGAGCAGAACAATGCGTTTTGAGGGTTAGAGCGCCAACATTCGTCCCTAAAGGAAAAAAGAGTACCGCCTTTACGTATATATTCAACCTGCACTCGTATGTTATACATTGTAGTTGTGAATAGGGGTGATTTGAATATACTATATATACAAGAAACGTTCACAAAATATTAGAGGAACATTTTCAGGCTTTAAAAAAATATGTACTAAAAACAAACCCACATATACTTTTACATATATGATATAAAAAAGTGGATTCTAATGGAAGGGAAAAAGGAATGTTTTCATATTGTCATACTTATACTTTGCTTTTGATGAGGGTTATATTATTTCATGAAAAAAATATAAGTAGATATATACATAATCTGATATAATTAATTAATTCATTATGTGGCAGTAATTATTTATTTATTAAATTAATCGCAACTGGATAGTTGAGTTTTCCATTTATTTATGTGATACAGGTTTTTTTTCCATTTAAAAAATGTAGTTGGTTTTTTCTACGTTCAGAGAAAATCTAAAAATAATATATCGAGGATATTTTAACACGATCTACCAATTTATGAAGTCAAACTACCCCATTCATTTTTTTCTATGAGAATTATAAGGCTATTACAAAATATATATTAAAAAATTGTGTATTTAATATTTAATTTAAATTATCTAGTCAAATTTCCAATTAGTTAAATGAAATACCAAACTTTATGGAATAAAATTTTGTTAACTATAATTATGTTCTTGAAATAATGTAATATGAGAAGTACAACTTAAACGTAATTAAAACAAATATGTTGTATAAGAAAGTTTTACAAAACTTGCAACACCAATTACTTGCATCCACGAAGAAAATTTAAAGTTTTTTTCTTCTTCTTTCAAACGAAAAATATTGCTGGAGCAATTTAAAGTTAAAAAAACCCATTGCATAAACCAATATGTGCTGGAATTTGTATAAAATTTAACCGTACATATTATGAAGTATAACGTTTTTATAAAATAATGTAAATCGCTATGGTAAAAATAAAAATAAAATGATTAAATTATTTCACAAACTTTTCCTTTGAATTGTATATGGTTTATTGTGCATGAATTTGACTTGTTGAGAAAGTCATTGTACAAAAGACATTTACAAGTATATAAAACATTTAATGTTAAGTGTATATATGTGTGTGCGATAATGGGGGTAGCGTGTAAGAAAAGTGTGCAAGTTTTCTAACAACTATTGAGAATGTAAAATGTCCAAAAAGAAAACTTTCACCCATCATTAATCTTTTGCATATGTTTTCGAATCGTTTACATAGAGTGGGTGCGGGCCCATTTAACAGGTCTCCAACAAAAGTTTTTTGCCGCTCAACCAACCACTCTAGTACAATACAAAAGTAGGAATTGACGTTGGCAGGTTATAGTGGTGCACCCTCGCGAGGTTGCTGCTGCGTTCAGAAGATAAATGGTGTTCAGTGAAAGGCAATCTCGACTTGTCATTGAATTAATCTACGCGTACTGATTCTGACAATGGACGCAGCACTAGTACAACTTCATTGCAACCGCCGACAGTCGGTCCCCAACAAAAATGTGCACATGATGGGGTCCCAACAATTCCATGTTACCCCTCTCTAGAGAAAAATGAAGACGTGAGCCCATCTCCCTTTTCCTTCACGATTTCTATATATCTTACAGCTTAAGTGGAAATAAATTACTTGCACAACGGCACAACGCCAGACCTCTATCTCTACCATTTTATAGAAACTTTTATGTTTGAATGTAATTTATACTCATAAATTATTGACTTACGTTTAATTCGAGTTAAATAGAGGGGCCCCGTCTGTTACACTTTTCCCCCATGTCTGACTTCTGTTAGCCCCGCCGACTACTCTTTCTCTATTAACAAAACGCAGAAAAGTCGAATCGATATCAATACGTCTTTAAATGCTGAGAAAAGTCTTTTGTTTCGTGGTTTTAAAAGTAACAAGTTTTATTGTTGAGGAAAATTTATATAGTATATATAAGTATAATATCGATTTAATGTTATTGTATACCATTTCTTAAGAAATTCGAGTAAAATGTACCCGTCTCAAATTTTATAATGTTATTATTTTAATAAAATAAAAAAGGCATAAGTAACTGAAACTTCAGCAATACTATAAACACTTTATATTTGTAAAAGAATATGTAAAGTTTACAATTGAAATAGAATAGCACCTTAAATGGTGATTTTCCCAAACATTAATCTAAATAACGTATTAAAATCATCTAAAACTAAGTAATATAATTGAAAACTTTTGCTATTTTGAACTTTTATATAATAAATATATTAAATGAAAAGCACGATTGGGTATGAATGTGTACGTGTGGTGAAAAGTAAAAGCACAATGAATAAGCTTCTCCCCATCCATTCACCCTAACACAATACGAAATTGAAGAAACAATCAGTGCCCCTGTTTAGATAAACAAATCGAGAGTGATCTTTGTTTGTAGTTAGTAGTGTGCAGCAAATGAATTCAATTTCAATTTAACTAATTCAAATATAAACCATCGAGCTAGTGAACGTATTTAAAAGACAATAGTATATATTCAATGTTGGTGGCCTGGTGTTGCTAAAGGAAAAAATATTACCATTTTCAAACCGCAATTCAAAGGACACATACAATGTACGTATATATATAACTCTTTGTTGCAATGTGTAGATAAGCTTAATAAATTAAAATTTATCTGCCTCTGACACTCTCGCTTTGTACTAGTTTTATGTTAATTGTAAAATAATAACAAAACGTTCATAATTGTTAAAGTTGCCACTCACTTTGTTTATTTTCGTATAAAATATATATTTATTATGATGAATATACATATATATGTATATACTCGCACTATATTTAAAATAAAATGTTTACACAATAAATGGGAGTTGATTTAACATAAAACAGCGCGTCGAGTTAGATGAATAATGGCTTTCAGGTAAAAATAAAATGTAAATAAAAAACCAACGTAATTTTGTGATTCATTAAGTCAAAAGAAAAAATAAAAAAATAAACAGAAAAACGTAAATATTCACAAATAATTAAGGGTGTTATACGAGTATACAATTCAGTATTTCGTTATTTAACAAGGAAATGATTTTTTCATTTTTCTTTTAAGCTCAAAACTATCATTCTAACGATGATGTGGAAAACAGTAGTAGTGGGTGTAGCGATTCAGACGATAACAATATTAATGTTCCCGGAAATTCATCTTCCACGTCTAAAGCTATTTTGAATCCAACAAATAAGAATTCTCGTCGTAAGAAAATACCTGAAAAGAATAAAAGAAAACGTACAAGAGTAGCTTCAGTTTCATTATCGCAGCTTACTGAACGTTTAATCAATATTATGAATTCAGGTAATTAAATTAAACAAAAATAGTAATAAAAAAATTTCTGATGTTTTTTTGCGTATTTTATTTAGAAATGTCTGAGGCTCTTGAGTGGGTTAAGGAAAGCTTATATGATGCCATTGAAGATTTTGAAGATGGAAATGATGAAGGAATTCCATTAGTTCCCATAATGGACTACGCTGTGAATGCTATGGAAAGCAATGAATTTCAACAAATGCTTGAAGCTCTTGGTTTATGCAAACCTTTCGATGAACAGGTAAAAGGAAATTTCCGGAGATTATCATTATAGCTTCAGCCATCTAGCTGTTTCTAATGGAAATAATGGAATTCGTTTTTCTAGGAAACATACTGGCGCATACCGACAACTTTATCCGTGGAAATTTTAAAAAGAAATTGTGGATTGTTACAAGAAGCCATCGACAAAACATTAAAACTACCAACAGAACAACTACCACCATCTATCGTGGACAGCGACGGTTCCTCCGACGAAGAGATATTTGATAAATTAAAGAAAATGATGTCGCCAAATGCAGTAATTGAAAAACGAGAGAAACCGTCAAGAATTATTCAGGAAGAAAGTGATGATGAGAATAATGAAACTTTTACTACTGGTGAAAATGAGGAAACTAATGAAGTTCAAATTAATACTACTGAAACTTTTAATGAACAACTTGATGAGGATTCAAATGCTGGAGAAGTTCGTTCCACTAAGAAAATTACCAGAATAATAGATAGTGACAGTGAAACTGAAACTATTAATGAAAATATCGATATTAATAATACATCCGATTTGAAACGAATTAGAACTTTTTCAGATTCTGATTCGGAAAATGTCGGAAGGAAAAGAAGCCGTATTATTGATAGTGATGAAGATGACTAAATCTCAAAATTATTTTCTATGAATGTCTTTTTAATTTTCAAGTTACAATTCTTTTAGTTTTTACATAAATATAATTCTTTCCTTGAAACGTTATAATTATAAAGAAATAAAATTGTTTGTCCATTTTATTATTGTTTTACTGTTAAAATATATTATTTGATTAATGAATAACAGGTGTTTTACATTATTAAACACAAAATTTTTATTAAACTTATAGTGACAATGAACCATTAGTTCCAGATTGCGTTGTATAATAGATTTACGACCTCGGAAAACGTAATGCAGTTACACATTGTACATTTTTTTGCGTTTTTATGTGTGAATCACAATTCCGTGGTCATTGTAATTGCATTTTAGTCTATAATTTTATTATTATTGCTTTGCATGTAATGTTTTCCTGCATTTTCGATGAATCGGTGTGCGTAAAATATACCTATAACAGTTCTCAATCATATGTTTGCTCAACAAATTTTAAATTCTTGTGACTGATATTTCTTTATTTATTTACGCATATTTCTTATCTAAATACTATTGCAGTTATTTTGTATTTTTCATAAGAATGAAGTTTATCGGGTTTGTTATTTTCGTAGTTCTTGCACAATTCGTATACATAAGTCATTGTCGATGTGGAAAAATTTTTGGTAAATACTAATTTTTTTCGTAAGAAAATGATACCCATATGTATGCACTTGTTCTTAATTATTAGAAAATTCGGTTAGTGCTGCAGAACGCAAACAAATTGTTGATTTGCATAATCATTATAGAAGTCTTATCAGTAAAGGTAAAGTTCCAGGACAACCACAAGGTACTAATTTAAAAACAATGGTAAATTAACAAATCAATTAAAAATTGTTAACTAATTATGGACTTGTTTTATAGAAATATGATGATAAGTTGGCTAAAGCGGCACAAAAAATATCAAATACTTGCGAATTTGCACATAAACGTGTATCAGACGGTATTTTATTTAGGTGAAAGTTTTTTAATTTTATTTCTTTTAATATTAATTTTAGGACGTTTTTATGTTGGTCAAAACTTATATACGTATATGTCAAGTGCTAAAGCTGGTGGTGCAGATTGGCCAGCAGCTATAAAAGCTTGGTTTGATGAGTATAAATTATACACATATCCAAATACTCCTAATTCAGGAACTGGTCATTACACTCAGGTATGAATTTTTTAGTTGTGTAAGAAAATTATTTACATTTGTACAAAATAGCTGCAATAATATATGTATGTATTAAACTCTGATTTAAATTAGTACCAAATACAATAATACGTATTACGTTAGGGAGGAAATCGGTTTAATTATTATTAAGTATGTATTTAAATATAAGTTCTATAGTCCAAAAGTTTTAAAGAATTAAATTGAACGATAATAAAGTTTTATAATGTAGGTAGGTAACATACTTATTCACCAATTTACGTGCATATATTAACATATTTTAACAAAACCACACCACTTTATTATTAAATATTAACAATTAAAACTAAAGCAATAAATAAAACATAAAAATATGCATCAACAATAAAAAATTTATATTACACACACATAATTCAAAAACTCATTTTTTTATTATATTATTAATAACTAATATTTCGTGTATTTAGCTTGTATGGGCCGATACGGAATATGTAGGTTGTGGATATACATTTTATGAAGAAAACGGTTTCTTTCCATACAAAAAATTGTATACATGCAATTACGGACCAGGGTAAGAATAAATACCATAAACAATTAATTAATACAATACATTCGAGATATACCATATTCTCTGCTTTTCAGAGGCAATATTATTGGATATCCACCATATAAAACCAGTTAAACTATTTCAGGTACTTCTTGTCTTAGTGTATTAGAAGTGTATTTACAATATGTACTTTTACTATACCTAAAACATATTAATAAATTGTTTTTATTAGATTATTGTTTACTTTATGTAGTTTTATTTTGCTAAAATTAGAAATAATTTCAATCTAATCGTTTTCAAACATTTTTATTTAAAAATAATATGATATAACATAATAATAATGTACAGGCATGTATCACATATATTTATGTAAAATTAAAATGATCGTTGTAGTAGATATTCTTATTAAGTATTTTTGTTATTTATTAAGATGATTTAAGCACGAAATTTTTCAAATTCTCAGTTGCTCCCGTTTTATTTTTATTTTATTTCACCTGAAGAAGTGGAGGCTTCTTATATACAAAAAACTTATCCAAGATGTAGGTTTCGCCTTTTATTCTTGTAAATACATATGAAATACGAATTGAAAATTAACAAATGTGCATGACTGTTGTCATATAATCATATTTAACAATAAAATTGCACCTAAATGAAAGAATTGTTTAAACTTTAAAGTCTTACCTTAAATTAATTTTATTGGTTTTTATGTTTTCACAAACATTATTATTCAATGCATTTTAAACACTTCATTCCACTTTAGTTTATTATTTAGGAGTTATTAAAAATTAAAATCAATGACAAATACGAAAAAATAAATATATTTATTAATAACAATAATAAACTTAAAAATATAAATACATATGTATTATAACTAATACCTATACTTATAGGTTCTTATGTAAGTATTTTAAATCAATTGGTTTTGATTTTTTCACTAATTTTTTATTAAATAAAAATGAATTTACTTTTTAATGTGCGTATTAAACGCATGTGAAATATCTAAACTATAACATTTTAAATTAAATTAAATTATTTGTGTTAGTGACTGTTAGCCTGTTAGTGAAAAAATCAAAACCAACCCATTTTAAGGTGGGTAAGTATAAGTTGTATAAGTATTAGTTTAAATAAAGACTTTATAAACGACTATTTTATTTTGAGCTTTTTAGAACAAAAAAAGTACCTATTTAAAAATGAATTTATATATATTTATATTTATTATTTTGTTTATTTATTATATTATATATAATAAACAGATTTATGTTTTCATATTTGTGGTCGATTTTAAAACTAAACATAAATTTATGTGATGTAATGTGTTTTAATTTTGCGCTAATATAGTTCAAAAATATATTGAATTATAGTGTTAGTGTTTGTGGAAAAACAATAACGAATAAAATTAATTTATAGTAAATATTACTTTGATTACATTAAATTTCAATTATTCCGTTAATTAAGATAAAGACTTTAAACAATTTAGCCCTAACTTTTGGTACAGGATTGAGCATTTGAAAAATACCGAGCTTGAAGATAGCCACAATATTTTTTTCAATATTTTATTTCACGTCAATGAATTTATCTTGCGGTTTTAAAACGATAATTATATAATCTCATAAATGTAAAATATTAATCATTTTACGTTAACACTTTACACAGTAATGAATATTAACGCATTTTATATTACAATAAGTATATTAAAAGTTATTCCATTATGTAATTGTGCCTGCAAAATTATGGGTACGTTAAACGTTTATCATTAGCTGTTGGTTAGAAACTTTTTTCGTATGGTTTTTTAGATTCTGGAGTCTGTTTCTTAGATCGTACTGAAATTATGCACAATCACAATAAGATACGAAGTTCTTTGAGAATAGGGCCTTATGGAAATTTACCACGGGCTAAATACATGCCATATTTAGTAAGCAAAAACTAAACGACACTGTTTATACCTTATAAAATTCAATTTTTGTGTTACTATTAAAAGGAGTATAACACTCATTTAGCTACTCTGGCCCAGTTCTTGGCGGAAACATGTGAATTTTCAAAACGAAATATTGATAGATGGGTTCCGGGTTTTCAAAAAATTGGCCAAAATAACCTACCGTATTACTCATTTGATGTTCCAAATCCAGTTTTTGATTATTTTCCAGATTGGACACGAACTATAGGCATATGGGAGCAACAGAAGTTTAATTACATGTACGGTACAGATTTTCGCAAGGCACCTGATTTTACTCAAGTAATTAATATTCCAACAATTTTTCAAGATTTTAATAAAATATTTTAGATTATTTGGGCAAATACAACTCAAATCGGTTGTGGTTATAGTTTTTTTGAAGAAACTGCTATTGAAAAAGACTACAACTATGTGAAATTTTATGTTTGTCTGTATGGACCTGGGTAAAAAAATGTTTGCAAAATGGGTTTCGAATTATTGATTGATTATTTTTTTAGAGGAAATGTAGAAGGACAGTTTCCTTATGAAATAAGAGAAGAATCGGATGAATTTAGTGATTTAGAATAATGTAAACGTAAATCATTTGTATTATTGTAGGTATTTTGTTGTGAGATCCATACAGCTTTAAATAATAAACTTTATTAAAATACATACATATAATACATATCGTATATTACAATAATGTTAAAATTTTTAAAATTACATTTTAATGAACTTTATGACAATTTTTAACCAGAAAAATAAAACAATTAGAAAAATGGATTTAAAGGATTTCGACTTTATGCTTAAAAAATATTTATTATTTACTGAACGCTGTTATTATGGTACATAAGTAAATATAATTTTTTCTAAACAAAAATTATGTGTTTTTATATAAAATATGATATCCACGACCTATCTCTGTGTCTGTTCTTCCAAATTTCCTAAAATATGTAAATTAAATAAATAAATATAATACAATAATACAAAAAAAACCATTGTTTGATCATATTCAAATATGTCCTTAAAAATATCTTCTTTCTTTTGTTGTAATTTGTAAAATATATTTCGGCCCATCTATTTTAATTTTGCAGGTATTATTTTTTAGGTACAAACTATTTTTTATATTGGGCACTTGGGCAGTACATCATTTTCTGAAAAAATTCTTGAATAATATGAACAAGAATTTTCGATACATTTACTCGTAATACTCAAAATATCAATACAATTACATTCTGTATTACATAAAAATAATAAATAACATTATGGTTTCTTATTTTTATCACCATTATCATAAAACCGATTTGTCACAATTAAATTAATTTATATAAGTTGGGAAATTTTAACTCTATGCGTAAAAATGATATTTTATCAATTTAACATTTCCATGGCTTTAACTTTGGATGACAAATTATTAAAATACCCCTTTTGATTAATATTTCCTTTATTTTTTTTTCAATTTCTTTTAAAACGAAAACAAACAAATTAACTATTTCGTGTAACATTATCTAATGCTATTTGGAAATAAAGGGACTTTTTGTTATAATTATTGTTTTGACAATGTTTTAGCATTTCTTTAAGTAAAGGCCGGGTGATATCGATATTAATGATAAAACTGTACATTAAGATAAGAATTATTGCTTTTAACAACTGACAATATATTAAATTTTAATGCCAAGGTATAAATAAATGTGTTTTTGTTTTGATGTATTTTTTTTATGTAATTGTTTTATCAGAAAGCCAATTAGAATATGGAAATGAAATTAAAAATAATATATAAAGACAGGTGTAAAAACTTCCGACAACAAATACAATATTTAACTTTAAAGAATGAAGTTGTACTGTGTATTATTATTGGTATTCCATTTAGCAGCGTTATGTCAATGTCGATGTGATGCATATTATGGTAAAATGAAACCATTATTTGTTGTAATTCCACATAATTGTTAAATTTTCTTCTAGCATATGGTGTTAGTGATGCAGAAAGCACAGAAATTGTAAATTTCCATAATTATATTAGACAATTGATTTCTGAAGGTAGAGTTCCGAATCAACCAAGAGGAACAAATTTAAAAACTCTGGTAAAACTTCTAAATTAGCTCTTTTTAAACACCTTCAGTGATTTTCTTTAATTTATTCAGAAATATGATGCCCAATTAGGTGCAGCTGCTCAACAAATATCAAATTCTTGTGAATTTCAACATCAGTCTGTATCTGACAGTAAGACATTTTTATCAATATATGTAAATTACGATTAATATTCGTTTTTGTACAGGTCGTTGGGGTTGGGTTGGTCAAAATTTATATCTAACAGCCTCTACAGCTTACGACAGTGATGGTGCTAATTGGACCAATGCCATTAATGGCTGGTATAGTGAATATGAGTCGTACACATTTGGACAGGGCTTCAACCATTATACTCAAGCAAATGAACATTTCAATATGTTTTAAATTGTATTCAACATTTTCTTATTTTGTAGGTCGTTTGGGCCAATACGGAATACGTTGGTTGTGGATATACTTAATTACTTATTATTTAGATAATTCAGATGAATATAGTTACAAAAAATTTTATACTTGCAATTATGGACCTGGGTAAGTATTTATATCAATTAATTATTATTTATTTATAGGTTTATAATGTTTTTTTTAAATTTTAGTGGAAATATTGGCGGACAGTTACCTTATGAAACTTAAGTAATACAATGTAATGAGGAATTATATTAATAATGCATTTTTAAACATTACAAATTTTGATTTAATTAAACAGTAAAATTAAAAACATTTGAATAAAACAATTAAAAGATTTTTTTCCTATTTTATATTACCTATATTAATTTCCTTAAAAAAGGGAAATTTCCTTCGTAAATATGTCTACTAGTATTATTATAATTTATTATTCTAATTAAATATGAATCTGGTTAATTGATTAGATATTCAAAGATGTAAATTTTTTTCACACGAATCTAATATCTAATCTAATTTAAGTATGTAAATACATCTAGTTATAATTATACACGCGATGTATGAAAGTCATTCAACAAACGCATTTTAATTGATTGCAGAATAATTTGAATTGATTGTTAATGAAATGATTTTATAATAACGGAATAATTCAAATTTACCTATAAATTACTATAAGTAAATGATACAATTGTAGCCATCTGTGATGAAAGGAGTTTCTTTGAGAAAATCGATATAATACATTTCCAGATTTCTTTTCACTTCAAAGGAACTTCAGCTATACCTAATATGTGAAAAGTTGAATATTAGAATTTGAATTAATATTTTATTTTATTTTATGTTTATATAGTTATGTTTATGATAAAGTGTAAGTGTAATCTCAAACTATTAAATTAATTAAATGTTACTGACATGGGATATACAAAAATAAATTATATTAAAATTGATCTGTTTACAAAATAATAATGTTTATAAATATAAGTATTATCATATAGGTAATTTAAAATTTATTAGATTTAATATATAGATCTAATTTTGGAGTAGTTTTCTTATGAGTAAGTGTCATAAAAAGCCTTAAAGTGGGAATTTTGATAGAATGTATAATTTGTCATATTATTGTTTGGAAAAATTTTTTTGATAAAATTAATATTTACACGTAGTTTGTTTATTATTTTTATTTAATTTATACAAATGGTCTTTTTGATATTTTGATTTGTAAAAACATTTTTTAGCTGTAATAATATTGACTACAAAATGCAATAGTAGGTATTTTTTTAAATAAATATATACTACTTTGTACTTAAATGCTTATTTATTTACTTATTTATCAACAAATTCAAATTTAATTTCATGTGTAAATTTAGTCGGGGTCTAATATATGACCCCAGTAGAAGTAGAAAATAAAAAAATGTAAACCATTGATATTATTTTATTGTGTGAAATACAAATACCTAACAGCTATACCTAAAATACTAAACTATATTAAATAATAAATACATGCATAAAAGTTTAATTAAACAAATTTTAAGATTTAAAATTACATTAAAACATTAATTCATAATAATTAAGTATATAATATTATAATCATATATTTATTTGTTAAAATATTAGTTGGCAGTGCCATCTGACCATTATAATTATTGATTAATATTGGTTAGTTTAAATAAATTAAGTTTTCTGTATTAATGATAAAGAAACTACATAGTGTCTTTTACGCATGTCAATAATTTTCGAAGTGAAGTTTTACACACATTCTTTTGACCACGTTCTCCAAAATTTCAATTAAATATTTGTAACGCAAGTTATTAACTATTTTTCTTATAAAACTGTCAATATATATTTGTATTATTTGTCAATTAACTGTTATAGTATTTTGTGTGTTAAGCACAGTGTGCACAGTGCTAAAGTGTTAACGCTATTGTATAATTCAATAAAGTTGAGTACTATCCCTTCAATGGAAACGGTGTTTGCTTCTTTATCATTAAATTAATACATCTAACATTATTTAATAATTATTATGTTTCATAAGGTGCCTGTCCAAGAATATTTCCACTGAAACCGAAAAAAAAAAACCGTAGAAGAAGTAAAATTCAAATTAACCTTTTTTTACCCAGGACCGTAGTTGCAAACATATAGTTTGTTGTACCATCCTCCTTGTTCTGCAATGTACGATATATATCCGCAACCGACATATTCAGTATTCGCCCAAACAACCTAAAAAATTATTTTAGATAAAAATTGATTATTTAAAGTTGTATTAATTTATGTGCCTGAGTATAATGCAATGCCGTTGTATCCGAAGAAATTGGTCCAAATACAAATTTTGGATATTCATTATACCATGACGTTACTGCCATTGTCCAATTGGCTTCTATACTATAGCCAGTGCCTGACCATGCAAATAAATTTTGACCTACCCAACTCCAGCGATCTTTTTTTAAAAATTAAAATTAAATATTACTTATTAGGTATGTAATAGATATAATAATATAAGACTAGTATTAATCGTTACCGTCATCTACTGATTGATGTGCAAATACGCAAGTATTTGCTATATCTTGAGCTGCTACGCCTAATTGTTCATCATATTTCTACAAATAAGTTCACAAAATTTAAGAAATTATAATAAAAAAATAATTTGGAAAAGTTTACCATTGTTTTTAAATTGGTACCTTTTGGTTGATTTGGAACTTTACCTTCAGATATAAGATTTCTGTAATAGTTATGAATATCCACAATTTCTTGACTTTCAGCAGCGGTAACTGTGTTTACTGGAAAAATGTGTAATACATTATAAATTATAAATTATATATTATACGTATACAACAGCATAATTAATGTTAAATGTAAAATAATCCTTACTGTAAATTTCTTCACATTTACATTCACAGAATGATATAAATCCTTCTGCGAATAATAAAAATGTAAAAATTGGAATGTATTTCATCTTTAGAGAATTCACTTGGTAACTTTAATTCTCTTAAAGGTGTCTGACTGGTATATATATTGCCGCGAAATTATATCTTATCGCATCAATTCGTCAAACAAAGAATGTAATTTCAATGAACTTTATGGCAATTCATAACCAGGAAAATACGTTTAATTTTGTCGATAAGATTTAAAATTTTTGGTAAAAACAACCACTTATCAAACAAAAGTTTAGTATAGGATCATATAGGAATAATAAATAATAAGAATAATATTAATATAAAACCTAAATTTATTATATTCTCGAAATTGAATTTAACTAATAACTTTATAAGTAGTAAGGAGTAAGGACCTATATTATTTGAATAACGAACATAAAAATTGCATAAATGGTACCATTGTAGCGATCTGTGATAAAACGAGTTTATTTGAGAAAATCGGTATACCTAATACTTTTCCAAGAATACTTTTTCTTCAAAGCAACTTCCGCCATAAATGTGAAAATATAAATAGAAATACATATATTGCATTTCTTATTTTATTTAATAATTGTTTATATTTATTATAAACAGTGTAGATGTAATCTGAAAGGATTAAATTAATTAAAAGCTATTGACACAAGATACACGAAAATTAATTATCTTAAAACTGATCTGTTTACAAGATAATATTGTTTATATATAAATATATTTTAAAATTTATTAAATTTAGTACATAGGTCCAATTTCAGTGTAATTTTCCTATGAGTGAGTGATCATAAAAAGCCTTAAATGGAAATTTTGATAAAATGTAACTTGCACTATTGTTTGGAAAAACTTTTTTGATTAAACTATTATATTTAAATGTTTAGTGATAGAAAATATACACGTAGTTTATTTATTTTATATATTACTAATGGTCTTTTAATCTTTTTGATAATAACTTAATAAAAAGTTAAAAACATTTTTTAACCATTATAACATTAACTGCATGCTTTAATCATGTATGTATAAATTTAGTCACAGACTAAATATGAAAATATTAAAGAATTTAAATCATTTATATTATCATATTATATTTTATTTTGGAATAGAAATAATAGCTTTAATAATATATTCGTATAAGTCGTATATGTACTACATTATACAAATTTTAAAACATAAAATTGTCTTCATCATTTCGTACTCTACGTTTCACATAAGGTCTCTGTCCAACAATATTTCCACTGAAGTCCATCAAAAAAAAATAGATGTAGAAGAAATAAAATTCAATTAATCTTTTCTTACCCAGGACCATAGTTGCAAACATAATGTTTATGATACCATAAAAATCCTTCTTGTTCTACAACGTATGATATATATCCACAACCAACATACTCAGTGTCCGCCCAAACAAGCTAAAAAATTATCTTGGTTAACAACTATTGTTTAAAGTTGTATTAATATGTGCCTGAGTATAATGCCCTGCCAATAGATTGGAAGAAATCGGTCGAAATTTGAATTTTGGATATTCATTGTACCACGCCGTTACTGCAGAAGTCCAATTGGCTTGTATACTGTAGCCAGTGCTTGACCATCCATATAAATTTTCACCCACCCATCTCCAGCGGTCTTTTGAAAATAACAATAACAAAATGAAAATTAAATATAAATTTTGTATATAAAACTAGTAATTAATAATTACGGTCATCAGTTACATATTGATATCCAAATTCGCACGTATTTGCTATTCTTTGAGCTGCCATACCTAATTGTTCATCATATTTCTTGAAACAAATTAATAAAATTAAGAATATTATAATAAAAGAAATAATTTGGAAAAGTTTACAATTGTTTTCAGATTGAATCCTTTTGGCTGTCTTGGAACTTTACCTTCGGATACTAGATTTCTGTAATAGTTATGAATATCCACAATAGGCTACTTTAACATTTTTTTTTTATTGTCTTAAAATGTTCTACATGGTTCTAGATGTTCATATGTAAAATTATATGAAAAAAATCGTAACCGTTTACGAGATATTAATTAATAAAAATCAGAAATTTTCGCGCTCTTCAAAATACACGAAAACGGGGTGTCACATGACTTTCGCTTGGGTGACGTCAGAGTACACGATCGGTTTGAAATTCCTATGTAATAGCATGCATATTTACCGTTTTTTTAAGTTCTAAGGATAATTGACTTTTAATATGTTATGTAATAGATATACACGAGTTAATAAAACATTAAATTAATAAGTTTTACCGAAATCGACGAGTATTTCAATAAAAATAATTGTTTTTTCAACTTGAAATGTTAAGAATTCGATACATATGTATATCTACTTACAATTGGCAAGATGAAATTTTATATTAGATTTATGTATACATATTATACATATAAACAAATTATTCAAAATATACAATTATGTATTAAAAACTGAGCGAACATTATGCTCTGGGGTGATTTTTCCTTTAATTAAGCAAATATTATTTTCTCTTCGGAGTTGCACCCAACCAATTGCATTATCTTATCTCCATATGATTGTCATCCCAATCTAAAAGATTTTACTTATTGTTAAACAATTCATTAAACTCATAACAATGTTAATTTTAAAATAATAACAAATATTTTATATTTGTAATAACTTAATATGTATTCACTTTTGTGCTTTCACTCCGCGAACTTCTCCAAGTGCAAATGTTTCATTATTTTTAAAAAACATAGCCACCATTAGTG
>SSSI01002818.1:0-33701 GCA_004796505.1 Oryzaephilus surinamensis
TACAATATATGTTAGGTATTACATATATTTAATTATTAATAATTACTTCCCTTTTATATTTTATTAACAAACTAAAAAGTAACAAAAACATTCATACAAATTCAATTTATTTCAAATGTGAATGTCAGTAAGTATAAATACATAATTTTTAAAATTATTTTTATTATTACAAATCACATTTATTTAAATAAATAATAATAATGTAAAAATGGAGACAGGCACGACACTTTAGATCGGATATAATAATTATATAATTATACATATTCATTTGTTACCTAATTTCATTAATGAATTATCACTAAAATTATTTCTGTAAGGTTTTCATTTCCCATTTCATTTCCTTTTCCTTGTTACCGGAAATACTCGTCGTACATACATATGTATGTACAATATGTATATATAATAATATTATTTATCCACATTATAAATTATAATGTACCAAAAATTAATTAATTACGGCATTAATTCATTATTTTATTATCATCAAAAAAATGAAAATGAAATATTTTGAATGTTATGGCTATATACTCATATGGTAAAATGTTCGACATTCATCAACCAAGTGGCTCCCTCCTACCTTTTAGGAAAACTAATTTTTGTTGTTATTGATTGATTCCCTAATAATACAAAATCTTACCAAAAACTAATAAATTTAACATTAAAAGCAATTTGGTGAGTTTTCTGATCAAAGGAATATAATATAATATCATCATATAATATTATTTAAATATATTTGTTTTACTATGTTTCATGTTGTACAACAAATGTTAGGTATAAATAATAATGTACAATGTATATTAGACGAGTTAAGTTTATTTGTTTATATGTTTCTATTTACAATTATCTAATATCATAGTAGATTATATACATATGTACATATTTATACATACCTATATTGTATACAGATAAATAACTTTTCAAGTAATATTTTTCATTCAAGCATAGTGGCTTACACCTCAACAAAAATGTCTCACAAAAATATTGCTGAACAAGAAACAAAAATAAAAAATTCGTTATTTGAATTTGTTAAGACTCATATTCCGGATGCCGATTTAAATCTAATTGATGAAATTGTTTTATCGTATGTGGTGGCTGTATTGGAAGATGTCAGTTCAGATCCGGTTTTTGATGTAGAAGGTGTTATTTATACACTTATATAGTATATAAAACATTAACCATTTTTTCCACAGGATTTTGTGAAATGATGACTGCTTACTTTCCAACATTTGAATCAATAAATCATGCAACCGTGTGCTCTTGGATGTTTGAATTAGAAGCAAAATTACGTGTTGATGAGCCCGAAGAGAAAAACGGTGCAACGGTTATTGAAATATCATTACCAGAAATTGTACCAAAATTAAAACCTAGAACAAATAATAACTCAGCAGAGTATTTTGAACCACCCAAACGAGTACACAAATTATCGGAAATGAGTGATGGTGGTTCAACTGATAGTTCTTGTTGTGATTTTCCAGATGAAATGGATGTTTTACAAGAAATGTTTCCAACAGTATGTTCTATTGAAGTATGTTTCTTTACTTTATGTACATACAATTCAAATTATCTATTTTATATTAATAATTAACGTTGTAGGTGAAACATTGTTTGGCAATTGCAAGTGGTGATATTGAACGTGCAACTCAAATACTTATTGATCGTCAAGAAAATGGCCAATGTTTAAATCAAAATAACTCACTAACCATACACCACGTTTCTAAGCAAACAATTGATGATACAGAATTGAAAAATCGAATTATCGAAAGATATTCCTATATTGATAAAGATTCGTTTAACAAAGAACATAGACCGGTTGCACCTAAAGTAGAACCGAAAAAAATGGTACGATATCGTGATAATAAAATTGTCAGTTTGAAAGGTGAACGTTTTACTGAAGTGAAAAAGGGCGAGGATGTGGATGATATTTCATTAAAGAAGAATAAAAAAGGACACAATCCGTAACCAAAATCTACAATTGGTCAATTTGTCGTCTCATCAAGTCGAATAGAATTATGTTGTGTCTGTTGGTGGTTTTTATTATTGTCTATTTATACTTTGATTTTATTTTACCTAGTATTGCCTTTATTATTTATAAGGTACAACTATATTTTAGTTCCTTTTAAACTACTAAGTTTAAAACTCTATTTATCCTTACATATTTATATGTATATATTAATTTTTTATCGAAATTTAAAATTGCAAACAAAATACTCAGCAACAATCTACATTATTATCAAATCGTATTTTATTTTAAATATTATTTGGACCGTTTATAAGCCAAAACATTGGAAATATATAATTATTCTAGTTTATAAGTGTAATAACGATGTCGTATTTAAAAAAATTATAAATAGTCTATTCAATTTTTCAATAGGATATCTTATAAATACTGGATTTAACTAGCTATAAGGAGCAAGTGTTAAGTTGGAATGATTGCTTTGAATCGATGGGCTTGACCAAAATTAATTTAAATGACTGGAGTGCATTGTTTTCATTATAAATTAATATATTATTGCATGTTCCAATATTACATGTATTTGTGATATGTAATGAAAGCCCTTTTAATGTGATAAAAAATCGAAGCAACAAAATTACTACTTAACTACTTGCTCCAACAAATTGTCGTATACACCATTGTTAGTATTATTAAGTGTAAGAATTTAAATGAAAAGACTAGTCAAATATTATTGTTAATACATTAGTTTATCATATCGTTCTCATACCTGTGATTTTTTTTATATCAATATTTGTCATTCTCGTTTACATTATTGTTTCTTTTTTATACATAAGTAGTATATAAATATGTACTCGCATGTACAGTGTATTTGAAAGATTAATTTAAGTTTCTTTTTTTTTATCTTAAACTTTAAGTTAAACGAACTTGTTATTCATTATGTATTTATTTTCTAAACACATTTCTTTAATTCTATGTATTAAAAAAATGTTTCTTTTAATGAAAACAAAATTTTCAAATAATAAACAAATAAAACAATATAAAAATCACTAGTATATTTTATTATAAATGTTACCTTAAATGAAAATGGACGAACTTTACAGACTTATTGTTTACAAATAAATTAACTCAATTTAGGTTATGCATTTTGTTACCATTAAAAAAATATAAAAACAATAATAAATACATCAAATGCATCAACCAGTCTCTTTCCCTTTTTATGGAAACAATCTAACTCGTTTATCAAACGGATTTTATCATTACCATGTACACATTTGTATAGCAACTAGCTGCAAAATATTAATATTATACAGACTATTTATTTAAAAAAATAAATAAAACGTATATATGTATAAAAAATACAAAGAAATATAAAAAGATACAACATTTATATAATATTTCGTTTCGGTTATGAATTGATGCAGTTAAAAAAAACACAATAACTACAATTTTATAAAAGCACTTGTTTCTACAAGTCTAACCTGAGGTTGAATTCTTTGAAAATCTCGTATGCGACATTTTAAAAATCTCGCATGGAATTTGTATACAAGAATGAATCTCATGCAGTTTTCATGCGAGAAATTTCTCATTCTCATTTAGTGAGATTTCAAGAATTGACCCCCTGTTTCTATAAATATAATTTCATGATTAGTGAATATTTGACTGTGGCTAAACACAAATTCTGAGAATTTTTTATATAAACCAGAATATTTCGTGTTATATGTATATACCAAATATATACAACATAAAAAAATTGTGTAAAAAAATCATTCAAACATTTTTCTTTAAATGTTATTAAAAGTAAATTGGTCCATTTCTGCTAATCTGCTAAATGTGCCATCCAATTACAGTAAAAATTATATGGTCGAAAAAATAAAAAAAAATATTACAAATTTATATTGCAATGGAATGTTCTTATTGCTATGATTAGTCACACGAAACATTCCCGCGTAGTTAATGTTGGGTGTGGAAATTTCTATAAAATAAAAATACAGAATTAATCATTTACTTCCTAATGCATAAAAATTGTTTAATTATTAGCGAATAGTGCTAATATACATTAATATTATTTATATATATGCATATAAAGTTACCTGCATATTAAAAATAAAGAACTCACCTGTAAGCTAAAATAATTAACGTTATAAATAAGGCAGCTGTACTTGTTGATAATGTGGCAGCTTCAGCATAACGAGCAGAACCACAGGCAGGAGGGCATACAGGTATCACGGATTCTAAGAAACACACAAATATTCTAACTATAGCGCATTGCCAACTATGTACATACAATAAAACATAAAGATATTAATAATTATAAAAAATTACATATTTTAAAAAAATTTAAATTCAATATTTCTAATTTATACCACTTATAAAAATTTTACGAGAATTTTATCCTAACAAATAAAAGACAACCATTCTTACATAAATCACAGTGGTTCCATCAAACAATAATTGCATTCTCAAGCGATAATAAAAACATATTTTTAATTTAAAGACTACGAGTATATTCAATAAATAAATTCTTACCAAATAATTCTACTCGTCCTTCGGCTGTACCCAATTTATTAGCTGCCTTGCACACATATTGTCCATACTGTCTTTTTTCAATTGTAATTACCCTCAAAGTGGTGTCAGTAAATTCATCAGCAACAGCAAAATGTGAAATTTTATAATGTTGATTATTTGACAATGTGATTTCATCCTTTTCCCATGTTATAGCTGGTGGTGGATAAGCTTCCACATGGCATTCCAAATCCATATCAAATTGTAGCGCCTGTCCAAGACGTGGTCTTGGTACAGATACAACTGGCGCAAATTCAACTTCCACAGCAATATTACGTTTTGTTCCCCTTCCAACACCATTTTCAGCTACACAATAATAAGTACCGCGATCTTCTTTACGAATTGCTTTAATTTTCATTATATTGCCACGGTAAATGGAACCACCAGTTGGTAGGATTGCATTATTTTCACGTCTCCAAGATATTCTTGGTGATGGGTAGCCGCCGGCATAACATTCCATTTGTATGGCTACATACATATTTTGTATTCAAGAAAACAAAATGTATAGGTACGTTTTTTTAACAATTAAGTAGTAACATTTATAATACCTTCTCCTTCAGACACGACCACAGATCTTGTAGAATTATCAGATATAAAAGGAGGTCTACGTACTTGTAGTTCTGTTTGAGCAGACACTTGATTACTGGGCGATATAAGAATTTGACATTGATAATAGCCGGCATCAGTTTCTTGAATGTCTTTTATTTGCAATAAATACGTTGAACTAGTCTAAATATATAAAGAAATGTAGTATTTTTAATTTTATCAGTAATATAAAACTTTACTGGATCGTAACGAAGAGAAAATCTGGAATCGTGTAAAATAAGGGCACTTCCTGTTGAAATTGGCAGACTATACCCATCTGGCCCTCTATCAACTTTCATCCATATAACCGCATAATCTTGAGTATATTGTACGGAACATGATAATTCTACAGTACCTCCTATATCTTTAATTTGTGTTTGACTTATATAGGATATTATTGGAGATCTTTGAGCAAAACCTAAAAGAAAAAACAATTTAATATTAGTAATAACCAAATATAACAATACTTTATAAAACTACAAATAATAATAAATTTAATAAGAAAATTTAAGTTATTAAGAGTATGAATCACTAATTAAAAAACAACGGACAGAATCATAATTATATTCATTAAAAAAAAGGAAAGAACATATATACATGTTGTTGTATTGTATTATATTTATTTAAATAAACTTTATAAAGTATTTCGGTATTATTTATTTAAATTGTTTATACTATAGTCTTATCAGTTCATTTAAAACAAACATATACATATAACATTACAAGTGGGCGTCGTTTCTAAGCAGTATTGTAGTATTTATGAAATATAATGATTTTATCGTATCACTTAAATAAAATAAACATGTATACAGTATACAGATAAACTTATGTTTATATTTTGATAATAGTTTATAAACAATAGATTCCTATACTTACAGATATCAAAACAATACACTAACACTAAGATTAAAACACATATCAATTGAATAGACGCCATGTTTAAAATATCTTTTCGATTGTTAACATAAATGAGGAGTAGAGTGTAGAGTAGAGGTAGGTATGACGAGTAGGGAGTTTTACTAGTTTAGTTCCATTTAGTTCCAACATGGTTCCAAACCAACGGTCCAACCCATGATGGATATACAATTACTATGCGTTCAACGTAAGAAAAACCTTCGCCCTAGAACAAACTATATGTTTTTATCTAGGACCTTCGCAGTGCATGGACCAAATGGTATTTGACACGTTACGGCAGTTCAGAGCTATGTGCCTTTATGAAAGTTTTTAAAATTGTCGTGTCTCTACCTCTCCAAAAATACGACTACGCACAATAGCCAAGGTTTTTCTTACGTTGAACGGCAAGTATACACATTAAGATAATGCTCATTTTACGACAATACTGACATAACTATATAAAAGAAGCGTTCATAACAGTGTCTGTTGGAACATAGCAGCCCAGTGCAATTTACTCATTCTGTTTATTAATTTGCCACACCTTTACACGTTTTTGTAATTTTTTAAATTTTAAAAATTATTCTTTTAAATGTTACATTTTCATTTTTTATTATGTAATTTATATATGTACATATAAGTATTATCAACGACCATCATATATATATTATGTAGATTTTATTAGTTAAATAAAAACAAATAAATATACTCAATGAAAAAATTTATTATTGTTTATAATAAAATTATAAATTTTTTAAATTTTAAAAATGGCTTTAGAAATTGTACCTTTCTTTAAGCAGTTAATAGCTTCTTCAAAGTCCTTTAACTGGAATGTCTTAATACCCAAATTATCATAATTTAAATATCTAAGGAAAAAATCGATATTATAAAAAATTGCCGATATTTGTATTGGTATGTATTTTTTGTAAGCAAAATTTTATTACTTACAAAAAATAACAATAATGGACTTAATTTACCTGTCACCCATGGCTTCCAATAAACCAATAGATTTTGGAAAACTGAATGGATTTATATTTACACCATAGATTTTTAATTCCTTCAAATAAATTTGAAACGGAGCAATCCTGTACAACAATGTTTTTAAATTTTGTTATAAAATTATGTATTTACTCGTATAATATATTTAATTCTTACGTAATTTTTCCATGTGGGGGAGCAACTCCAAAACAACACAATTTACCGCCACTTTGCAAAAGACTTACAGCATGTTCAACTGCTGGTGGAAAACCACTACAATCGATTACCACATCAAATAGGTAATCAGGATCAGCGCTTTGACGTTTTTTCAATTCATCCGGTGTAATTAAATCATATCCTGTATCTACAAATAAATAATATATGTAAATATATATGTATTTATAATTTATATTTCTTTTATTCAAATTTACTTAATTTTTTGAGCATATTCAATCTTGATGCATTCGGTTCAGATATAGTAACTCTGCGATGACCTTGTAAATGAAGAATACATACCCACAAATTGCCAATAATTCCAGCACCAGTTATCAAAATTTTTGAACCAACTGGTATTGGACTAATTATGTCCCATCCATGACTCAAACATGAAACTGGTTCAGTTAATGCAGCTGCAAGTTAAAAATAAAAATTAGAATTTTTTTCTTTTGTATATAATAATTATTAAACCTTGCTCTAATGAAATTGTATCAGGAAGTTTATGAACTTGTTCAATGGGTGCTAAAACATATTGTGCCCAACCGCCATCTCTGTAAATACCAATTGTATTGTTAATTCCACCAACTTTACAAAAATGCGGATTTCCCGAATGGCAATGATTGCAGCAACGGCATCCACTAAAATTGAATAAAACTGATTTTTAGGTATATGAAGTTTGAATATTATATGTATATAGAACTACCTATTGGGATCAACAGATACTTTGTCACCTTTTTTAAATAAAGATACATCTACTCCAACATCCACAACAGTTCCAGAAAATTCATGTCCTAATGTAAAAGTTTTTGATGGATTACATGGAAATTCTCCCTAAAAATACATGAATGTTATTAATATTGTTAAGATGTTACAAAATTAAAATATTTATCAAATTTATAATATAAAATTATATAATTTATTTAATGTAATCAATGTTTACATTTGTATTCATGTTGTAATATTGATAATTTTATTATTTTTTTAATTTTAAGTTTTAATAGGTTTTGTTAACTTTTATATTGATTGTGCATGGAAATTAAATATAATAATTTTAACAAATAAAAAATATTTTACCTGGATAACGTGCAAATCGGTTCCACAAATTCCCGCATAAGCCACTTTAATCAAAACCTCATTGGGTTTTGAAATTTTCGGAATCGGTATTTTTGAATATTCTAATTTTTTAGTATTTGCTGTAAATTGAATTGCTTCCATGATGATTAAAGTGTAACCAAAAAAAATCGAATATTAAGTAGTAATAAGTTATTAGTTAATTACACTAATAAATGCGGTACAGGATTAAATGAAGAATATTTATACAATTTCTACTTATATAAAATAAAAGGTCGTATATTGTAAACAAATGATTACGTTCATTTAGATAAACTATTAATATCCACAAATTTATTTAGATAATAAATAATGAAGGATAGGATATTTTTCAAAATAAATATTAAAGCATAAAAATTAATAAACATTTTATGCCACAAATTATTTATTGCATCTAACCTGTTTTCTAAAAACAATTATGTACTTAGGTATTCTCATTTACATATTTTTAATCATTAAAACGTAAATCGTAGAATATACCTACAACATGAACAAATTTTAATATTATCAAATTTTAATCGTAAGGAAATTTTAATCGTAAGGAAATTTTAATCGTAAGGAAATTTTAGTAAAGTATCATTTACAAACGATAACCTCAGGTTAACAATATTATTTTTTTAAATTCTTTCTGGTTATCAAAATTATCAATTTTGATATACCTATAACTCTTATTTGTAAATATAAATACGGATGTTGTTATAAGGCATAATTTCGCTTTTAAAATATTTGTCTTTTTTTTAGATTTTAATTTATTAGGCAACATAAAAATAAATTTATTAATTATTATAAACAAAAAAATTAAAAAATATTCTACGGGTTGATTCTACAATCTACGGTAAGTACATATATTCTTTAGTGTTTACCCTGTTACATTTATGATTTAATTATATTTTACAAATATAGATGGTGCCACAGATGACTCAAGATTCATGTTAATAAAACAATTTGAATTCTTTTCCCAGCAATATGGAAATTCCCAAAATAATTTCTATGATATTGATATAAATTTTGAAAATGTGTTAATATTAAAAACAAATGCCTATTTTATTTATAAATAATACATGTGTATGTGTATACATTTATAGCTATGCATATACTTACCATTATAAAATATGAACTACTATTTGCCTATAACAATTATATTTAAAAAAAATAATAAAATACTTATTAAGTACTTATGTGTAATTTTAAGTAATTTTTAATTTAGAAAATGTTTTTTGCCATAGGTATGTATGTATTGAACAAATACTTGACGTTTTAGTATGAGTCACTATCTAATCAATAAATTACCGAAATTAATCAATGAATTTGAATAAAAACTTATTATTGTGCGCAGGTAGACAGGTAACACTGTGAAACTAAAAACCAACTTCCACCTTGATGTTTTCAACGTAGTTCAACAACAGTAAAAATTTAGTTTGTGTTGTGGCGCGACTGTCGAATAGTTGAGAATTGAACAGGTATTTGTGAATATTCTGCTAAGCCTTACACTATAATAAAACTACAGGTATTCACAAATTACAAACAGTTTTCTTAAAGTGTATTACATTGCGGGTGGCTCTTTTAATTAAATTTTTCTTTCCTTTGTGGGTTGTGTGTTTGTTTTGTTTTAAATTAGTTTTGTGTTTAGAACTTAACAAAAATAATAGGCATTGCGCATATGTATATTACTTTGTGAAGATTATTTTATTTGCTTTAACTTGCTTGTGGATATACCTGCCTACATTTACGAAGTTGGTAAGGAAAAAAAATATTATGGCCCCTTACTTAGACCTTATTACTTCTTTAAGTGTAACGGGATTTTCATTTTCATTAAAGAATTTAAACAAAACGTCAAAGTTCAATAAATCACATTATAAATCACTGAAAAATTAATTAAGCAATTAAGAAGATTTCTATTTCTAATAACAATTCATAATTTCACATAACACTTTTCAGGACGGTGTTTATCCAATATCCAACAACAAAGGCTACAAACATTACCAAATAACATACTCCTATGTTTATAATAAAATTTTAACAAATCGAGTATTATATGTATTCACAACATGGAAGATTTATTAAATATAATTGCATTATTATGGAATCAAATATATATTATATAATAATTTATGAAACAAAAAAATGTTAAAATCGTTAGAAGATTACGTAGTAGAAATGGAAAACCGCAGTGCCATCGATCAAAATCAAAACAAACATTTAAACGAAGATGTTTGGACACAATTACAACAAAAGGAAAACGATTTAATATTAGCTGCTGAATTTGGTAAGGCTTTATTGGATAAAAATGAAGAATTAAAAAAACAACAAGAGCTTCTTATTGAAGAATATTCGAAAAAATTGGAGGTGAGTTCAACAACATATTACGCGCAAGAAATTCTTTGAAACATTCATATTTTATACTGTGTATATGAGGTATTATTTATACCTATAAACCATTGATTTAATGATTTCCTGATAAACAATGGAATAATAATACCTACCCATCTAATATGAGTATTTCGTTTATAATATTGTGGAAGAAAAAAAATGAATAAAATTAATTATAAAAGCGAGTGTAAGTCACGTTTTCGAACGTTTATTTAAGTATAATAATATTGTATATATGTATATATTAGAGATATACGAGTGTTCGTTTTGTTATGAAACCTTAATTTATTATTATAATAAGATAAACACAATTTTTCACTATAATAAGGTATCATCAAATAATACGTCTTCAATTCATAATATAAATAAACAGAAAAAAATATAATACGAGTATTATTCATTTAGATTTTCTAGAATTTGTAGATACTCGTATATTCGATTAAAGTCAGTTACATATCCTTTATTTCACATTTTGCTTAAACACAATAAATATTAGTATAATGTTTTAAAATTTTATGCTATATAAATTTTACCTAGATTTTGGATTTTGATGACCTTATGACTTTGTTTCAGTCAAGCTTTCTTGAACACAAACAACACAATAGAGTTTCAAAAGAATTATTATTTGCTTCACAGAAAAGGAAATCATTTTTATTTAGCTTGTGATTTAAATAAATAAAACAAAAATCATTGACAAAAAAATAATAGTCCCGTAAAATTCGTAAATCACATTAATATCTTATAAGTTATAACAATTCATATATTAATACATATCCAACATTTTATATAGTTATATACCTATTGATATACTAAGTGCTAAAATGTATGTAACGCATGATAAATAATTAAATATCTTTTTACATTTCAGTATTGATTTTGTAATTTTTACATAACTATTATTTCTAGATCTAGACTTAAATATACATTCATTATTGCTTTATAAAATTCCTACTAGGTATTTAATAGACATTCTTTTTTTTGCAAAAATCACAATTAATTATTACATAAAAACGTAATGATTTATTTCAATTGCACCATCAAAACGACTAATGATTTTTAAATAAACTTTCAGTTTCTTTTATTTAAGTTTTAGTATAAGTAACCCGTTTTATTTTATTATGTATTTTTTTAATTAAATTGATTTTTTAATAAACTTTCAGTTTTGTTTATTTTAGTTTCAGTAAGCCGTTTCATTTTACTATGTATTTTTTAAATTAAATTTATAACGACGTTCCATCTAATTAAAAATTAGAAAAACCAACACTTTTTTAATTATTTGGAGGTTATTTCTGAATAATCGTTATTTATAATATTTTATGCGGAAATGTATTGTATTATGAATGTAAAACATGTATTTATAATAACCTTGAAGGTCTTGAAACAATTTTTACTTTAACTGAAGATTATTAACCCCATCAGATGATTTCCATTACTAGAAAATAATCAAATAGCGAGTCATCAATTTAAAATTTTTACTTAGGTATTATTTGCAAATCCTTTTTATATTTAAGAATGACTAAAATTATTTAAAAATATAAATTATTGCATTATTAAATGATAAATTAATAATATGATTTAATCGTACATATACGTTATATACCTATTATGTATAGAAAGGCGGATAAATAAAAGGATTTTATTAAAAGCAAAATGAGTCAACTAATAACAAGTTAAGAAAATATACTCGTAATATAAAACTAGATAATAAAAAAACATGTTCTTTTCTTATTTAGATTCGTGTTTCTTTCAGCATTTGCTCATTTTGAAACAATAATACTTAAATATATATTTGCAAAATATTGTTTTAGTTTTAGTATCAACAAAATAACATACGCATCAGATAGATAGATATACTATACGTTATTACATGGCTGTTTACAGTTAGATTTTAAGATTTTATTGTTATCTTTTAAATAAAATAGATACGAGTACCTAATTATTAAAACAATTAAAAATTACAATAGGTTCTGTAATATTTTTTCATACTTAGAGAATTAATAATTTAACAATTGTATTATACATACATAATATGAAGGTACATACTATGTATGTACATGGGTACATATGTAAATATAATACTCATTAAAACTGTGGCATTGGCCTCAATTTTAATTTTTTTGATAAAAATATTTCAAATTTAAGTTTCAAACTTTAAATTTATATTGATAATATTGATTAGACAATGGGAATTTTTGAAATTATTAATTTATAAACGTCATATATTTCAAATATGATTTGAACAAAATAAAATACCTAAGTAATAAAAAATGCAAATCAATATTATACAAATACATATCAATAACCTAATTTCATAATTTCCACAACCGTACGTATTATTATTCAAAACAAATATGTGTTATAGTAGAAAAGAAAATAAGAAGGTACTATTATATAAAGGGCATTAGGCAGTATACTGTGATATAACCTAAATTGTTGATTTTTTTATTTTTGACTTGCACGCAACCTAATTTTTTATTGTTATACCTATGGATATGTATACTACGGACTACCTACTTTCCACCAAGCAAACCTTCCTTTTATTATTTTACATATTATGCATACTACAATTATATGAAAGACTGAAAAGAGTGTATTTTATTTACTCGTACCTACTATTACAATTACATTTTACATATTATTAATATTTACGTACGTATTATGTTGGAATATAGGAAATTTATTATAAAATATAAATATTATGTGTAAATGTTGTAGATTTATTTATTTTTCTATGGCTTTGTCTCTATTTTTATTCTTCTGATCATTAACGGACATTTTTTCGTTAACTTCTCTTTCAGTTAGTTTTAAAGGTAATTCAACACGTTTCACATTTATATAAATATTTTTCTTATTGAATAAATCTTGATAAAATGTCAATTGAGTAGGTATTTTGTTACTTAATTTACGGCTACTACTGGTAATTGTATATTCTTCTATTGGCATTTGTTCATGTTTTGGTATACTCATATACAATTTATAAAATGGATGTAATTTTCTTTCATTCAAATCTCTTAAACGTTTAGAAACACTTTCAAATTGAGGCATTGTATCTTGTTTATATTTGAAATCGTCATCGGCTTCAATTTTATATAAAATTCTGTCTTGTGAATCGTTAGTAGTATTTAATATATTATTTTCACAAGTGCTATCTTTTTGAATTACATATGCAGAACCGCAAGTTTTAAACACTTTTCCATCAATAAAACTCAAATCAGGATCACGTCTTTTCAATATTAATTTGGCTAAAAAAAATAACAGAGTACTAATGAATTTATTAATTTCCGATTTGCGGTATTTATAGCATCAGTGATAACCTAAATCATAAGAGTTTGCTTCTTTTTTGCATAATTTGGAAAGTTTTACTATAACATTTTACGCATCTTTGTTTTTAAACAAAGATAGTTTAGTTAGTTGATTGTTGAAGATAATATTAATACATGCTGTATACATTACACATATACTTGTATGTATATTATATACATATAATCGTATATAATAAGAACAATAAAATTATGTTACATATTATACCTTCAGCTTCATTTACACAGTCAAACATCGGTTTTGAAATTTCATGTTTTATTTTATCATTATTACACATTATTAATTTTTCAAAAAATGATATATCCATATTTTCTTCTAATATTCTTTTCTTGTGTAAATTTTCTTTTTTACTACATTTTGAAGCATAAAACCGTACATATCTTATAACAAACATACTGGAATTTTGACATTAAAATAATTTTTAAATTTTTAATAAAACTTGAAAATAACTGTCAAAACTGTAATTGACAATATGTTAAAGAATCATTTTTAATCGAGTTTTTAATTATAAGGGAAAGTAACAATTAATTAGTCATGTTAACATTTTGTTTGCATTTATAGAACAAAATATGTATAAGACAATTATAGCACATAAATATAACAATAAGATCTTTTTAAAATTTATTTCTACTAATACACTACTAATATTATTTTTAGTTTGAAAATAGAAATTTCCTTCTCTAATAAATACCTAGATATATTATAAATAAACCTCATGCATGAAGTATTATAGTTATTTTTTCTAGCAAATTAATTAGCAATTAATTTAAATTAAACTATATGTTCTACATTTTTTTATTTTTATTCTCGTGTTATATATAAAATAATTTGTTTTATTTTAAACAAACTATTAATTTAATAAAAATTAGGCATATAATACAGTGTGTATACTATAAAGGGAATATAATAATAAGTGAATGTTGTAAAGTATAAAGTCAAGGTAAAATTACAAAATATCCATGATTCATAAACAAAGACTTTTAGCTTATAGTTTATTGGTCAAGAGTCAGGACTATATGTACCTATTAATAATTTTTGCACAGTTAATATTATTGTTGTTTGTAATCAATTTAATTGAATTGATTTATTTAATCAATTAGTATATTCATCTTATTACTACTACTAAATATTATTATTACTATTAAGTATTTAGTATTTTAGTGAACTAATGCAAGTGTAGAATTGTTTCCGAATACGAATATTTTCAAAAATTTCTCTATTAATTAATAAAACATTTAATTATCTATTATTGTCATGCTATATTTATATTATGATGAGTTTGATGAGAAAATATTTCGTATAAATTTTTATATGAATACATCAGATTCAGAATACAGAAACATGTTTACGACACTTTCACCATTTGTTTTAATATGCTTAATTATGTAGGTAAATGTTTTAAATACATATATTAAAACGGAAATCATTAAAAAAATAATAGGATATGTGTCTCAGGATATATTAAACGTCGTTATATTCGTATCTTTTCTAATCATCGTTAGGTATAATTATTATATTATAAAAATATTTATATTGCATGTTTTATTGTTTATTTTGTGATCACTATAAAAAATACGTCCACAAGTCTAGATTTCAAATTGTGACACACTTTTTCAGTATTAATATAATATACAATGATATAATCGAAAATCGAAGACCAAGTAGTTGGCCATGCTATGCTTGAATCATTTTACCTTTACAAAAAAAATGACATTGTAAGGTTACAATACTTTTACACTTAGTTACAACATTTACTATAACACTCATACCTATAGATTATTTAGAAATGTTAAAAGTTAATACTACTTCAATTATCTTTACTTAAATAAATTTACCCATAATAAATCCATTACAAATCAATTATGATATAGCTATTATATAAAAAATTAACTATATTCTCTCAATGTGATCAATTTAAATATCCAAATAAAAATTTTTACCTTTAAGGAATCTTTTCGTTCTATATTCTATATCTTTTATAGGTATTATCTACGTACTCATAATATAAAGCATTCCCTTTTGTTAACGGTCGATTGATTTCCGATTACTTGTAAATATAAATTGTTGTTATTATTATTTAATGACAGAAAGTATAGTAATACTTACTATATAATGAAATAGATTTTACTCTTAAAATTCGTTTCCTTTTTCTTATAATAACGTACAGTTCAACGTACAGTAAATCAGATTACATTTTAATAGTACTTTTACTTTTACATTGTCAGTAATGACAATAAATAATTAAATACATTATTTCATCAATTACATTATCTAGTAAATATATTGTTACCTATTACATATTTATATATGTAGGCACATATATGAAACTTGAATGATATAATTAAAATATGTTTACATTATAATTTTAAATTTAAGGTAAAACGGTAAAAAATAGTACTGTAATGTAAGTTACATTATATGTCGAAGTTATGGGACTATGATGATTTTATACGGTTTTTTTTTGTTCTTAAAAAATATATGTAGGTACCTATGTATGTATAAAAAAATTATAAGCTCTAATAATTTTCACACAAGTAAAAAACCGGAAATAAAAATACGACATTTTTTTTGTTGTAATGTAATACACGAATTACAAATTCATTATAGTACATTTCTCCTATATTAAAATAGGGGACATTATAAAGATTACGTAACTAATTTATATAAATAAAAAAGATTTACCTAAGTAGTATTTTTTTTATTGTAACAATTACCGCAAAAAGTTATATAAATGGAAAACATTTAAAAGTATTAAGAACTAAAATAAAGTAATTTTTACTCGTTATTTAAATAAGTATGTAATAAAGTTTTAAAGGGTAATTGTAAATTATTATAATTATTGTTTCACCATTATAATAAAATTTATCATAAATGAATATATGTAGTTAATGAAAAATATTACACAATTGTATCATTGTGCTAATGAAATAAAACATAATAATTAATTTACATTATTTTCTATTTTAGAAAATTTTTTCATTTGGTCTATATTTACACCTATGTATATGATATATATATTATACAGATATATAAATACGTGTATAATAAAAGTATAATATAATAATTACAACACAATTTTTATTAACCTACTTTTCTTGGCTATTGTTATTGTCTTCTTTAATCTTTGAGAAATAGCCATGTTTAAGCAATCTATCTATTTCATTATTTGTTTTGTTAATGTTAATTTAGTGTAAAAAGCATACAAAATGGAAAAACCATCATTTCCTGCAATATTTGTTATTATTGTTGCGAATTGTACTCGTATAATATGATTATTTTGTTTCTCTTTGTTTTAAAACTCATGACTTAGTTTTATAGTTTCAAATCCAAATAATTATTTTTATTTATATTTTGTGAATAAATGCACTATACCGTTATTTAGAAAATGAATGAATATGATAAAATACTAAATTGTTCACAAACATAACAATAAGTAACATACTTATACAAAAAATAGCACATCTAATAACATGATTATGTTCTACATTTTTTATTGTTTATCTGTTATTTAACAATAATTTTAGAAAAAGTTTTAAGTTTTGTACTCAGTAATAATTAAATGCTTATTTATACTCGTATAATATTACTCGTATACATCATACATACGAGTATAATGTAGGTAGGTACATATAGTACATACATATATATCTATTATAATCTATAAATCGATAATTTTTCAACAACCTAAATAATACATACATATTATGTATTATCCATACTTAATTATGATATACCTACTAAGTATATGCCATTTTTCCTTTTTTCATTTCGATGTAAATTTCTTCAACATAATTTTCTGTTTTTAAAAAGGAAAAGTAGAATATTTCACGAATAAATTAGTCAGCATACAACAGGTTTTGTCTAAAAATAAGGTAATTTGTGTGGGTAGACGGTACTAGTTATTTTATTGACTTAAAAAATACGTTATAGATAATATATTGCGTGGATGTTGAAGAAAAACAAAAATAGTTAGATACATTTTTAAAAACTAGTTAATATATAAAATAGTTTCCTATATATGTTCTGTTTGTTATAAATCCGGGAATACTTTATTACATAACGTTCTTATTATTATATTATTGTAGAATATGGCTTTATTAAAAAAATAATTTTACAGTCGAACAATTTTTTTTTTGTAAAAACAACAGTTATTCATGGTCATTATTCATTACCACTTCATATGATTATTTCTCAAAAAAATCTAAACCAAAAGCCGTATATCCTTTTACTTAGGTAATTCAAGTACATATTATTTAAGTAAGAATCTATTGAATTAACTTTTTTTAAATTTATTTTTTAAAACAACTTTTTTTAGGAATGACAAAAAGTTTCACTTTTTAACTATGTACATATGCTGTTATAACTTTGACAATATTTTTACAATTACACAACTTTCAACTGCCTAAATTAGTTCTGAAAATAATAAAATTATTCATTTATTTTCATTTCTTATACATTCTTTATGTAATAGTAGGTAATACTAAACTGTGGAAAAAGCATGCTAAATTTATTTTGTACAGTTTATTAACTGTTGACAATAAATGAATAATTTACTACTATTATAACACTGTTATAATAATAATTACCTATTCCTATTTAATTGTATACGCCTATTATGTGTACATAAATATATTCATAATTATAAAATGAAATTTTATGCAAAATTAAGTAACTTTATTATTTTCCTAGGAAGAAATTGTATTAGAAAATAAAATGTGTATATAATTTATTTTATTTTAAAAAGTATATAAAAGAACAAAGGGTAGGTATGTACATATACATATATATGTACCTATACTTCCGTTCCCATAGAGACTGTATTTTTATTTTCAACGGAAGTGGATAAATGCCCATATGGTTCCATTAAAAAAATAGTACGTCCACCATTTCAGAATCTCGCCCTTTCTATTTATAAAAATTGTACTGTTAAAACACACCTGTTTTTGGTATATATGTACTAGTATTATCACACCAAGTAATGCAATATCAACATTAATTTACTATAATTTAAAATGGTTAACAAAATATTAAACAATGACCTTCCACGATATTATCGATATTTCTATTAGGTATAATTACGTATTTTGTAAGAAAATGTATTTGTCACCTAAATTGATAAATTTGAATATGGTGCTTAAATTAAAATTATGTCTTGGGTATTTTAACTATGAAAACGTACTTCTATTAAAAATGAAATTTTTCAATTCACCTGAATATCATCATCATCATATATGGAATAGTTAGTAATTAGTTTTATTTTATTTAATTTTTTTACAGGCTGTAGAACAAGATCGCCACATTTTAAGACGTAAACTAACAAGTAAAGAGTCTGAATTAGATGCTCGAATATTGGAATTACAAAACGATGTAACCGAATTAACCAATAAATTACAGTCAAAAGAAAATTTATTAAAACAATACGAACGCGATAAGGGAAACTTAGTGGCCGAATTAACAGCGCAAAACACACGACTTACAAGCCAATTAAAAGAATCAGCAACTGTTGAAAGTCATTTACAACAACAAATTGAACATTTAAAGGAACAATGTGCCTTAGGAAAAAGTAATTTACAGGAACATATCAGTAGTGTGGGTGGTTTGCATGATGAATTAGATCTTCTAACTGAAAAAAATAAAGAATTAGAACGAAGATTGCATATGGCAGCCGGTGAACGCGATAGTTTAGCCAATGCTTTAGAAGAAGCATCCGATAGAATCTTATTGTTGGAAAGACATGCAAGAGAACACGAAATGCGTTATCAACAAAGTTTGAAGGATTATACGTTGCCCCAAGAGAGATTGTCCATTGAAGAACGAATCAGTGGTGAGTTCCATTAAAATTTCCTTGGAATGTATTTTAATTTAATGAAATCCTTTTAAAACTCTTGCAATACTAACATTTTTTTATAACTAACTAACTAAAACCACCTGTGTATGTGTTGTGTCTGTTATGTATGCAAACAGCGGGTGACCAGCGGTCTCTCTTGGCAGAAATGGACATTTCTGAACCAACATTGTCTCAAGAATGCATGTCCGTTTATCGACAATTACGTTCTTTGGTACATCAATTAAAGACACATAACGATGATGACAGTGGACTACATTCAGATTGTTCCAATACATCAATGGAAGATTCTTCACGATTTTCACCAGGACTGTTAAGTGAAGTAGCCCAAGAATTAGTTGGATTGGTATTAGATACGGATGTGGTTAGATTATTGGAACGATTGGAACAAGCTCGCCGTGAAATACAAGAAAGAGATGAAGAATTAGTTAGAAGATCCGAACGGATTATGGAATTAAATAGTAAAGTAACTATTAAAATAATAATTGAGTAATATTGTGTATAAAAAAAATAAAATAAAATTGTTTCATTTATTAGGTGTCAGTGTGTGAAGTTGAACTTCAGGCAGCATTAGAAGAACGAGATCGTGCCCGAAATGATGCATCGCATTCATCCTTGGCGCAAGACGAAGTTGTTGCAAAAGCACGTGATGACCGAGATATGGCAGTACAACGAAAAACCAAAGCTGAAGTTGAATTAGCCAAAACTAGAGTTGAATTAATGCAAGCCAACAGCCAATTATTAGAAGCTATACAGCAAAAAATTGAATTGAGCCAACAATTGGAACAATGGCAGGTTTGTTCCTATGCTATACATATTTAATTAATACATACTGCAATTTCATAGTTAATAAATTAAAATGTAATACAACTTGTTTTTAGATGGATATGCAAGAATTATTAGATGAACAATTGAAAAATAAATTGTCATCACAAGAAATAAAATTAAGAAATGTTGTACAAACACCATTACCACAACCACCACCACGAAGAAAATTTCTAAATTTTTTCCAACGATAGCATACAAATTTGAATAGTTTATTGAAATTTTCAGAAAATTTTCACAAAGCAATTGATTTTCAGTTACAAATTCGTATTTTTATTTTATTTTGTTCAGCTTATTTCATACTACTATACTTTAAATATTATTATATTTTTTTAAATCTTTTATTCAATATGCATTTTAAATTTACAATCTCATAATGTGTGTTCTGTATTATTATTTATTACTGTATTATAATAGATAGATAAAATTTTAGTCAGCTATTAAAAAGTAAATCTGTGATTGATAAAAAGTAAATATATATATGTAGGTATATACATACTTATCATGATATGCAAATGTATATTTACTTCCGCGTACTTATTAGTTTATTTAATTTTTTATAATTTAAGTATACATATTTTGACTTTTTCGTAATACGTATACGAGTATACTCGTATATAGCTCTATAGTATTTACCTAGTATTATACACAATCTATTTCTTTTTAATAAATTAAGAGAATCATGTTACCATCACGAATTATATATATGAAAACCAATTTTTACAATGTACAATACTTAAATCATGAAATCAAAAAAATTAATGACCGTCCAATATATTTAACACTGTTGCTAAAAATTTTTAATAAACTGTTTTTGAAATTATTAATTTTTTTATTTTAGTGTAACATTTTAAATAAAATTCAACAAAATACAAATTATAATTTATTAATAAATTTTAATAAAACAATTATTATTTCTTTAAACAAATATCCATAACGGTGTTATACATTTCCCGATTCACCGATCGTAAAAGTCGATTCGATTTATTCAGTTCGTCAATTTTATGTTGATTTGTTAAACTATTTTCATTATCATTCAAAATTAAATCTTCATTTGCCATTACAATATATTCAATATCATCATTATTTGACAATTCGAAATTTCTTTGTAAACTTTTTAAATGTATTTTTGGTTTTAATATATCAACTTGAAAATTTTTATGATCCATAACGAAACGTATATTTGTAATGGCAGCTTTATGTTCAATTTTCTTCAATATTTGCCTGCTTTGAATTTCCCAAATCAACACAAAATTATCCTCACTACCAGAGGCTAATATATTACTTGTGGCATTTAAAGCTAAACAAACAATTTTCTTACTATGACCAAAGAAATTTAAACTTGTTTCATTATTAACATAATGAATAAGGTTTCTTGGTGGACTTTTTAAATTAAACTGTTTAATACAACCTGTTGTTGCACCAACAAATAATTGCCAACAAGACGTATCTACAATTACCGAACTTAAGGGATATTCGAATGTAAGAGTAAGTAACAATTCGCCTGTTAATAAATTATATAGTCTAGCTGTTTGATCAAATGAAACAGTCACAAGACGAGATTTTCTACCAAACTGGCCCACATGTAAATCAGTTATTGGCAGAGAGTTATCATTTCTTGTATAAGCTGGTTCCACTTGGCCAACATCATGTTGTGCTAAATAATTATTATGTATCATTACCAAATCAGCTAAATTATAAACAACTAGCATCCCATCTTCTCCTGTTACTACAACAAAGGCACTATCGCTTGAAAATTTCACGCAAGTTATTGGTTGAAAATGTTTTTGTTGCACAGATAATAATTTTCCTGAAGAAATTTCCCAAACATATAGCTTACAACCAATACCAACAATTAAATAAGTATTTTCTTTACAAATATCTAAACATGTGGCTGGTTCTGGTAGAATAAAACGTATTCTTTTGGATGGTTCTTGACTATTTAATAGCCAAAAGTGTAAAATAGGTTTATTTTGTTCAGCAGATATAATATAATCATTTCCAATTACATTCAATGTTTTTGACACAATTGTGCCACCGTTTCGATATAAACGATATATATTTAAAGTGTTATAGTCCCAAACGCAGGCCGACCATTGTTGAGTTGATTGAGATGTAGTCAATAAATACTCCTTTGAATGCATTTTCATTGATACCTATAGAGTACAATCTGTTTAAACTATAATTCAATAAACTAAAGTAAATTTAACTCACTTTTAACAGAGTAAAAAGAGCATTTGATTTTATAGGGTTATATTTCTAATAACATTACAAATTTGATTGTTATCCACCGGTTATTTCTTATAGCAGGTTTCTGCAATTTCACATATTTGACAAAAGAAATCTGCACCAGTAGTCCAGTAAATAGAAAAAACGGCGCCAAGTTCAAAATATTGAACTAGTATAAACGTGTTGAATCGCAAGCGCAAAATATTATTGATCCCCGTTGTCCCTTTACTAAGTATATGTATACACATGTTATAAATATAATACATTTCCAACTACATACTGATGTATTTTTTAATACTACTCAGAAATTTCTTATAAAATAAGTAAAATTACAAATCGAGAAAAAGATTTTATATTAAGGGTATTTATATAAGTGTTTTTGAAATATGGCCTTCTCAAATAATTCTTCGTTAAAAACACCCACTGTATTGGAACAATTATTAGAAGAAATCAATTTTCAACGTACAAAAGAGATGCGACAATTATTAAAAGATGGTAAACATTATTATTAACTTGTAATATGATAATTATATTATTATTTACTTATATATCACAAATTATTTGTTAATGAACAGATTCAGGATTTGTAATGTTACAAGGCACAACCTATTGGACAGATTTATTTGTTAGGCATTTTCTTTTTCAAAATGAATCGACAATTGATAGCGACGACTTATTATTTTTTGTTAGGAAGAAACATGTTAAAGGATCGCCTCGGTATCTTCCAAAATTTGAGGTAAATGCAGTATTGTAGTTAATAACATTATCATTCTGCGATAACACTATTAATTTTTTAAACAGAACAAATGCATTATATTTAGGTACCTTTATATAATCGTATTATAAATAGATATTATTCATTTTAGACTGAAGTTGATGTCTTTAGAAAAGACAGTAGAAAATTACCAATTGGTGATCCAGACATCGATTGGGAAGAAACAGTTTATTTAAATTTAATAATACATCAATTTGAGTACACACTAACTTTAGCTATATGTACTCGAACTAGTCCTAAAGAATTGCAAGTATTAAAACGACATTCTCAAAAAGTATACGCGTCACCAAGTCGTCGGCGTATGGATACTAAAGGCGATGTAGAAGAAATTACTTATCCACACATTTGTTTTATGGTTGACAATTTTGATGAAGTATTTCATGATATTTTGGTACGCGATGGTGAAATGGTTTGTGTGGAATTGGTAGCATCTGATAGGGCTGGTTCTGTACAAGGTGTTATATTTCTTGGATCTATACGATATGATGCATTGAAAAAAGTTTACGATGCAAGGGTAAACCAAGGAAATTAACTTATAAAAACATGTTCATTAATGATTAATTGTGTGGCATTATATTTATAGCAATCTAGTTTAAGTACAAAAATGGCACAAAGAATGACATTTGGATTATTTTCAAATACTGGTACACAACGTTGTGAATTTGTTCGAATGAAAGGACCACAAGGAAAAGGACACGCTGAAATGGCTGTAACGAAGCCAAAAGGATCTGGTGTTGAAACACCAACATCGGAACCAGGTTTTTGTGCTACCGATATGTGGGATTCTGATTGGGATGAAGATCCAGAAGACTTTTACATTTATCGCAGCCAAAGACGCTTAAGTGATCCAAGTGCAAACATAAACAATTTCGTTAGAGGTGGATGGAAATCAAAATTGGACGTAAAGGCAAGATCGGAAAGTGAAGGATTGGACTGTATCGATAATGGTGTTAGTGAAATTGAAGCTGGCGATCTTAGAGATGGTAAATTTTTTTAATTATCATTTATTCGAGATTTTTATTAACAATTTTAAATTACTAATAAACGTATAATTAGTATTATGCATGAAAGGATGTAAGAAGCAGGACTATAGATTGAAAACTAATTTTCTTAAAAAAACAATTATTAATTATTGCATTATGATATTTTATTAGATATATGATTTTTTATAAAAAAATAGAATACTAGCATGATAATAGTAGAAGTTTAACAAAATTATATTATTGGTTTTTGATTGTAGAGCGATCTGGTCCTGCTTCAACATCTAAAACGGGTTGCTGTGGTTGTTTCCAAAGAAGAAATAAACGTGGTTCGATTATGTTACAAGAAATATACAACAGATCATGTCATGATTCAAGTAAATGTGCCCAAAGAGCACCGTTAGGTCCACCAACAGATGATTTATGTGCATGTTCATCACAAATTCAGAATCTATTAAATCAATCTGAATATGAAGTTGGTAAAGAGAAACCATTGAAAAAAACGTCATCGTGTAGAAATAAAAAAAAGGAAACTGCGATTATTGTTGAAAGTAATGAAAATTTTAATACGGAATTTGAATTTGCCGATGATGCAATCAGTTTAAATAACGAATCATTGATAGATGAACGACCATCTAGTCGTACATCTTTAAATAGTAATAAATCATATAAAGGTATAACAGAAAATCCATATGTAAATGTTAATGGTAAAGAAGAGTTGCCTTGTATACATGAAATAAAAAAATATCGCATATCTGATAATAAATTAACAAAAAAATCATCAACCTCATCATCATCATCCTCACCTGTTCCAACGCCCAAGATGATAGATGATTGTAATAGTACTAGAAATAATTGTAAGACTGACAAATATATAAAAAATAATGAACAAATTAAAAGATTTAATAAAAACTTGGATGGCAATTATAATAAAGTGTGCATTAAAAATATTTATAGTTATTGTACATTACCGAAAAATAAGAAAATTGTTAATAATGATAAATTATGTTTACGGAATTTTGTTACACCACCAAAACGTGTTACACCTGATGGTACACATATTTATTATTGGTGTGATCTGCATAAAAAAATGAATAATGGTAATATTTTCGTATACATCTATGTTTTCTTTATTTTTTCATATTTCATATTTTTAAGTAAAATTATTAATAAAATAATTTAATTTTAGAATTAGATGATGGTGCTTACAATCCATTATGGACAATGAGAGGCTTTACACAAACATTCCATTTTTGGAAAGAGAATAAACGAGCACAATCAGTTCCTTTAAATGCTTTCCTAACTTATGTAACACTGCCATGGTGGAGTATAGCTAAAGGTAATCAATTATTATTTAAAAGTAGATTATTATACATAAGTATTATGAATTGTTCTTGTTTTAGATATTTTGGATCATCGTGAAGGACCCATTTTAACATTCTAGTAAATAGCAACGTTATTTTATTATTATTAATTAATGTATTAGTCAGGGAGTTGATCAATTGGGCGTATGCAAAAAATAATTTTTATGAATAAGCCTTAAATAATTAAAATACCGTTATTCTTAATTATAATATACACAACGATAGAAATTATAAAATTTAAAATAGTACAGAAAATATTATTGTTGATCAATTCCTTTAATTTTAACAATTTATACGATTTTAAGTACTGTTGTTATTATATATATCTAATTAATAATTTATATAATACATATATGTATATGTAAATGAACAAATTTTTGTCAATTATATTTTTTTTTATAAAATACCTACTTCATAGCTACAATTCAAACCTAATTATCTAAACTAAAAAATGGATTATGTATTTTTAATTTTCTTCTAAGAAAAACTCTATTTAATATTTATTATTTCAATTATTACATTATTATGTGTATAAATCGGGTTTGAACTGTGATATTTTTTAAAAATGTATACTTGGATGTATAATAAATGTATTCTAACATAAAAATAAATTAGTTTCCAATTAATATGATGCTTTTTATTTAATGACCTTATGTATTGGGGTCAAAAGTTTACCAGATAACATCACAATCCTATCATAATAATTCTTATATCTAATTATTTCTTGTAATTGTAAATGAAATTATATTAAAAATTGTTTATTCATTTATGGTGTGGAAAGTATGTTGCGTCGTGCTATCACTTTATTATTTTTGGTGGTTTTGTGTTCAGGATGTCCTCGAGAACCGAGTGTGTATCATTCAAGGATAGCAAAAATTTCAGGCGATAATGGATATCAAATAAAAGTTAGCGAAAATCATGACAAATACATACCAGGAAAATTATATACACGTAATGATAATTTCATTAATCTTTTTAAAAAATCAATTTTCATAATTTTATTTAGTATATTTAATGGGCTCAAGAACATTTCAAAAAGTACAACATTTTACACGATTTGTAATTAATGTTGAATCAACTGAAAATCCTCAAGATAAATCACCGCAAAATGTTGGCAGTTTTCAATTGTATGGTGATAATTTGTCACGATTTAATGAAGAATGTGTTAACACAATATCAGAAAAGGATGGCTTACCAAAAACAGAAATCTTCTTTATGTGGTCTGCACCACCACCTGGTTCTGGTTGTGTTACATTTCGAGCCATGGTATTTGAGGATTCAAATCATTGGTATGCAGATGATGGCCATTTAAGTAAAACATTTTGTGAACAAACTGAAAAAGATGTACAACAAATTGACGAAAATGATTGTTGTGCTTGCGATGAAGCTAAATACAAAGTAATGAAAATATTCCAAATAAAATAAACCTACATACTATTATCACTTAACAATTTATTGTATTATTACATTATTTTCTTAGTTAACTTTCGAAGGTATCTGGTCAAATAAAACGCATCCAAAAGATTTTCCATTTTCTTTGTGGCTAACACATTTCTCCGATGTAATTGGCGCATCACATGAAAAAAATTTTAGTTTTTGGGGTGAAGGACAAATTGCTTCTGAAGGATTTCGAAGTTTAGCTGAATGGGGTTCAGTCCGTTTAATGGAAACAGAATTACGTGCAAAAAGTAAATATTTACGTACAATAATAAAAGCATCTGGATTATGGTATCCTAATGTTAATACAAATACAAGTGCCAATTTTCGTGTTGATCGGCGTCACCATTTAATATCATTTGCTTCAATGTTCGGACCAACACCTGATTGGGTTGTGGGAGTAAATGGTTTGAATTTATGTTTGAAAAATTGTACATGGTTGGATGAATCTATTATTGATTTATATCCGTATGATGCTGGCACTGATAGTGGTATAACTTATATGGTATGATATACGTTATTATTGTTGTTACATATATACTTATAGGATGTTTAATATTTATGCCTATTATAAAATAATAATACATTTTCAAGTCACCAAATGCTGAAACTCAACCCCGTGAAAGAATTTATCGAATTACTACTATGTATCCAGAAGATCCTCGAGCACCATTCTATGACCCTATCAAAACAGAAATGTTACCACTGGCTAAAGCATACTTGAAAAGGGAAAAACTTATACCAAAAAATTGTGATGAAACATTTTTAAACGCGCAAGTTGATGTTAGCGAAAATACAGAAGATGTTAGCAGAATGGAATGTAGTGTTACAGAATATTCTAATTGGAGTTCATGTTCTGTAACATGTGGTAAAGGTTTACGAATGCGTACAAGAGAATATAGATTGCCACAAAAAGCCAAAATGTTTCAATGTAATAGACAATTAATTTCCAAAGAAATGTGTGTGGCCGATGTGCCTGAATGTGACCATAATGGGTACGTACAAAAACAATTTGGTAATTATTAATTTTATAAAAATATCTATTAAAATTTTAGACAATCAAATAATGATCAATCTGAAGAAGTAATCGATGGTTTGGAAAATGATCCAACTGGAATTTGTGCAACATCTAATTGGAGTCCATGGTCAGAATGTTCTGTTACATGTGGTATTGGATTTACAATGAGAACGCGTTATTTTAAAGAGAAAACAGGTCGCAAAAAATGTCCACATATCACAACAATTGAAAAAGATAAATGTATGCGACCTGATTGTATTGGCGGTGGAGGAGAACCACAACAACAAGTTCAAGATCCAATGTGTCCAACAACGGAATGGAGTGATTGGAGCCCTTGCAGTGCTTCGTGTGGCAAAGGCGTCCGGATACGAACTAGACTATTACTTGTAGAACCAGGATTACAAAAGAAATGTAGTACACGTATTGAACTAGTACAACAAACACCCTGTATTGATACACCGGATTGTACATTTGATTTGGCTACAGCTAAAAGTAAATAAAAGTATTATAGTCTATAAGTATTGATTTTTAAACATTTTTTTCTTTGTTTATTGCAGTTGTTTGTATGCAAGAAAGTGAAACAGGTCCATGTCAGGGCTATTTTAACAGGTGGCACTTTAATCTTCAAAAACGAATGTGTTTACCATTCATTTATGGCGGTTGTCGTGGCAATAGAAATAATTTCCTAACTTTTGAAGAATGTAATAATGCTTGTGATGCTGTCCGAGGTGCCATTTTAATATAAAATAATTTCTAATAACCAAATTATTAATGTTACTTTTTAGATATATTATCACAAGGTAATTCTAGCCCACAAGTAAACAGTATACAAACTGTTGACTGTGTTGTAAGTGAATGGTCAGAATGGAGTCCATGCAGTTCCCAATGTGGAGTTGGTTCTACAGAACGTTTTCGAATGATTAAAAGACCAGCTGAAAATGGAGGTAAACCATGTCCACCAAGACTAAAACAACGAAGACGTTGTACAGGACCACCCTGTTTTAGTCAACAACAATAATTTTTTAATAATTACAACGATATTTAGTGTCTATGTATTTACAAATTTACATGATTTGTGAATATAAGTTATGAGTACATTGCGGTTTTATTTATACAAGTTATACAACCAGTAATACATACAAGTTACGTGTCAAAGATCTGTAACGGTCCATTTCTAAAGTGACTGCAACAGAATAGTGTTCAAAACAAAAGATATAATTAATAATTTATTGAAGATATTTAACTAATTTTAATATGCCTAAAAAATTGTTTGCATCTACCCCTAAACTAAGTGAAACTATGAAATGTGGTACAAGTAACAGTCAAAATTTAAAAAGACATTTAAATACTACTAGTTTTTTTACATTAACATCCACTTCAACTGCTGCAAAAAATTCTAAAATTGAATTTGATATTAATTATTCCAAATATCTACAAGCTGTATTGAAAAAAGAAATAGCTGACAAAGAAATTTTAGAGAAACAAATTGATATCAAGAAACGACAAATCACAACCCAACGTTTAAAATTATTTGAAGTTGAAGCAAAAAAACAAGATTTAACTAATGAAATTAAGTCTATTCGTATTCAAGCGGATATTGAAGCTAAGGTGAAAACTGCCACATTTAATTATGAATATGTGAATGATTTCTGTTTAAAATACAATATAATGGACACATTAGAAGCTTTTTTAAAAATGTTATATGTAAAATCAACACAATTGAAAATAAAGAACATTAAAATGTTAACTAGACAAGAAGAATATGATAGACTGTTAAAAGCTCTACAAGAATTAAAAGAAGTTTCTATAAAATTTGTCAAAAGTAACCGAAACTATGAGGAAATCCAAAATTTGAGTAATTCGATTTCTAAATTTAATAAAATACATGAAAACGTATTAGATTTAGTAAAGAATGTTGATGAAATTAAAGAAGATGTATCTTATCGTGTGCTTAGATCTATGTCGAATGAATTTGCCGAAAAGAATTTAAAATAAACCCTAAGATTGCACCAAGTATACATATATAATAATAATATATTTTTGTAATTTTTGTATTTTTTGTAAAAATATAAGAGTATTAATATAATGTTCACTAAATTAATTCATACATCCACGTTTAATACTTTTGGAGAACAAATATAACAGGTTTTATGTTTTGTTTGTCACCATAAACCTAACCTAAACCTAAAACAGTTTCTTTTCCAGAAAAAAATTTACTCAAAATCACGGGTTATTTACTTATATCGGTCGGTGTCCGATTTCCTCCACCACGACTTGAATAAGTTGTTCTTGTGACGTCACAAGCATGAACCACATAAGCAGGACAACTTTGAATTAGTAAATTTTCTTCATATATCTTGTAAAATTTTATTAAAAACTATTTTTTGTTTTGGATTAACCATATCGTGGATTTTCGTTCACCAATCAAGTAATGCACTCAGGAGGGCGGTTCGAGCGAACCGACCAGGTATCCAAATTAACCGTGACTCAGAAATTCAGAATAATAAAAAAAAATGGTTAAAATTAGTTTGCAAATACAAGCCACTTTAGAATATGTTGAAGAATTATATACATGTTATCCTAATTATAACTTTCTATTAAAATTAAAATGTACAAATTGCGGTGAAAATTCTGATAAATGGCATGATATTATAGAATCTGAAAAATTTGCTGGTAAAACTGGACGTTCCGAAAATAATTTCATTGCAAAATGTAAACTTTGTGGTCGTGAAAATAGTATGGATATTATTGAAGGAACAAACGGTAAGTAATTATTATATACAGGGATATGATATTGTTAAAATATTAGACACGATTACCTAATTATTTATAGGAAAATATACAAACGATGACCAAGGAAACTTCAAAACAATTGTAACATTTGATTGTCGAGGTGTAGAACCTGTAGAATTTTCACCTACTGAGGGTTGGATAGTAAAATGTGAAGAAAGTGGTAAAATATTTGAAAATGTTAATTTGACTGAAAAAGAATGGGTTGAATATGATGAAAAGACAAAAAATTCTGTTGGCATTTACGAATTTGAATCAAAATTTGTTAATGTTAAATAAAACTCAAATAAATGTACTAATTTTACTATTTTACACTTGTTTAATTTTTTTAATTGAGTGAATTTTCATATCTTTTACATAGACATCTATACTACATAGGTATATAATTATATTTTATTTGGTAGCAAAATAAAATTGTACTGTGTTAAAAAAAATTAAATGTATTTCATTATTTTTGCTTTGTTTGCAAACTTTCAAGAAAATATAAATAAATTCTGTAAAAAATATTTTTACAGAGAACAGTTGTTATTATCTCTATTAATAGATTAAATTATTACTTAATAAAATAAAAACAGTACATATTCGTCTTTTAGATGTCACGGTTGTACCTATAGACTATTATAGCATAATATAAAAATTAAAAAAAAAAACGCCAACAACAATAAACTGCGTGGATTTGTTACACATACAACATATTAGGAATGAAAATATACTTGTGTAATTAGTTGAATGCAGATCAATCACATCACAAAATTTTTATTGTGAGAGAAAAAAATGGAAATATGTGTATTAAAGCTTAATAGAAAAAAAGTAGTCTTTCTTGGTGGCTTGCAGATAATAAATGCCAGCCACGTTTTATACTTAAATATTGTAAAATTGCACGAATACAAATAATCAGACCTAAAACAAATATAGAAAATAATTAGCATTATACATGATTGGCCCTATGACGAAATTTTACCAAAAGTCATAATTAACCACCACAGCCAACTGCTGTCCTTTGAAGCCAATTCGGTAGAATGTTGTACAATAAATGTCCATTTGGCTAATGACAAACCAAAACCAGATAAAGCCCCATATCTTGAGGCAATCGTATGACAAAAACACATCAACAACAAGAATCCAATCCAATTGAAAATGAATGCAACAAAAAATGCTATATAAAACATAAAATCAGTACCCAACAATGTGGTATCCACATCGTCGGCCCCCTCATTTTCAATTGTTATAATTCTTTGACCGACAAATGGTGGCACGGCCTATAAATTTACATGATTATGAAATAAGAAAATTTATATGAGCTAATTTATACTCGTGGTGGCAATGTACGTGGCGGTGGACTCAATGGTATATCATGCTGTTCAAAGTGTTTCTCCCTTTGAACTTCCTCATAACTTGGCAATTTACTTGTTTTTGTAGCAACATCATATGGTGGTGGTGCATAATAATCCACATCAGGTGGTGGAATATCTTCAATTGATGAACTAGCAGGTACTACATAACTCATTTGGGGCATGGGAGATGATGGAATCGAAATTGGCGATGAAATTTGTGGTGAATTTACAATAATATTATCAACACCACCACCATCATTTATTTCTGTTGGTGTTGTTGGCTAAAATATGAATTTGTAACGTAATTTTTACTATAATATTATTTATATGACATTGGCAACCATTTCAATATGATGATTGTTTGTATCGGGCGGATTACGTTCCATTTTTCCAAGAAAATTTCACTCTCCTCGACAAAAAGAGAAAAATACTCTTTTCCAATCGATAAATTTAACAAAAATGAATATATTTTACACTAGAATGTAGTACATATTTGTTTTTAGGATTTGTTTTTAAATGGTTATTAACATATGTATGAACGTATGTGTCAATCAAAAACTATATTATTAAAATTTATTAAAATTATATCACTTTTACACTTTTACGACACGATTTTAAGCAGGCAACCAAACAATAATATCACTATTGCATATTGCAATCAAAACAAGTATGAATGCAAGTTTAGTCTATTCTTTTGTAGTGTAATGATGTTATCATGTTAATGCCAAATTTAATTTTAAATAATATTATGATACTTGAATAAAACTAGAGGTTAGTATATTAAAAATATACGTTTAGGAGCTGTACGAATAATTTAAAGCCATATACCTAAATATTAATTATTTATTTTCCTATTATTCTTATTTGTATAATTTGTATGAAAATTTGGCAACGTTGTAATTTATAAACGTATGCTACAGGAATCTGATCAAATATATGTCAGAAGATGTCTAATAGATGACCCCAAGTTTTCAGTGACGTAATTACAGGAAACTAGCAAACAATATATCAGAAGATAAACAGTAGATGACTCTAATGTAATCGATGACGTCATAGAATATTAACGTAATGGAGATCACACACTACAATTCTTACTTTGTAGTCTAAATTGTATATG
>SSSI01002825.1:0-20671 GCA_004796505.1 Oryzaephilus surinamensis
CATAAATCTAATATAAAATTTCATATTGCCACTTGTAAGTAGGTATACATATGTACCCAATTCTTAACACTTCAAATTGAAAAATAATGTTATCTAAATAAATATGTTATCTAAGGTACCTGATACAAATAAGGCCTACCTAATTTTGAAACACTCATATCTTGATAAATTATTCGAAAAAGGTGATAAATAAAAACAAGACATTATTCTTTGGTTTATATATTTTAAGTAATTAAGAAAACATATAATAAATTTTTATCAAAAATCACTTAAAAAGAGGTAATTCTGGAACCTTACTCCTTAGGCCTTTTTAAAACATAGTGATTTAACAAAGCCTATATACTTAAATTTTATGAATATTGTTATTAGAGTATTAATTATATAAAAATATATATTTCTGAGCCTTTTATCAAGTATTTGCATGAGATCCTTAAACAACTTTCTAAGTTATTTTACTAAATATTATGCTTAAATTGCTAGTCAAACTTGAAGTCGCATATTAACAAGAAATAAAGAATAATATAAAAAAAACGTAAGGAGACGTTAGGAGACATACTAAGATAATCAAACTGTAAATAAACATAATAAAGTTAAAATTCAACAGAATTCCTGTTAAGGCCTAGGGTCAAAAATAAGACGTATTATAAAAGTAGGCTTTATTTAGTACATTATACTTCATAAATGTTATAAGCAGTATTTAATTCTAATATTCTAAAAATTTCAATTTAAAGTCATAGTTATCTTTTTGATGAGTTATATATTGTGATCCGTACATTACTTGAAACAAAACTTTAAAGAATAACGTATTAAAATTGGACAAAAATTACGACAAATTAATAACGCGCAATGAAAATGCTCGCCTTCACAAACGACCGGTCATTATTGTCGTTGTTAGCTCGACCGAGCCTCTTTCGCACTGTTTGCCGAGTTGTGGAGCTGTCGTCTATGCGTGTATGAAGTATTTTTGATGTAAATATATTTTAATCGACTTTTCTGCACTATAGGCCTTATTTGAGCATAGGCCTTATTTGTATCAAGTACCTTACATTGAATTAAAGTAGCGCAGTAAAAAAATATTAATTTCCTGAACCAATTTTCACTTTGTTTTACTGAAAATCGAAATTCGGATGTAATGTGGGGCGGGATTCACCGCTCATATAACAAGAAGTTTATGGAGAAACTATTATCAGTTTTATCGCATAAATTTTTTCAATTCGTATTAAAGAGTTGCTTTCGGTGCAACTTTTTTAGAAACATTGATGTCGCACGAAATATTAAAATTTCAATTCAATTCCAAATTAACACTATCTTACATTTAGGTGATGGAAAAGTTGTCTAATACATATTGCATGATAACAAATAAATTGGAAACAGGACCGGGCTTGAACAGATAACAAATCAAGTTTTCCGTAAAAGTTTTCATCACATTTTCCATATGATTTTTTCTTCGAATATTAGAAGAATTCTGCTATATGGATGGGATTGTATATTACAACAAATTGGATCAATTTGTATAGAGTGTTTGTGTTCAGTTTAGCGTATAGAACAAAGTTAGTTGTTGTTGTTGTTGCTTTGTTATTAAAGATAATGCATCTCAACAATCTAAGAGCATGTAAATAATTCAGTGGGTGAGTTTCAAAGTAGATGGTAGATTATTTTCTAAGTAGTAGACAGATTGAATTTTTTACTATAAAATGAAAAATTTCTATTTGAATACGACGTAGAAACAGGTCAATTGAAAATGTTTAAAAGCAACACACACCTTTCTTTTAAGCAAAAATTTAATTTACGTAAAAACAAATTGGAAATTAACAAATCGAACATTACAGTATATACAAAAAATATTCCACAAAAATTTTACTGACTGCACTGTATGTCATATAAAATTTTATACTTTATTGATGGTAAAGTTTTATAGATTGAACTGGATTTATTTCCGTGAGTTTTTTTTTGTTTACCTTTTTTCCACCCCCAAAAAAATCTATCGCTCTCTGTATATATATGGGAATGTGTGTATATGTTTTATGGCTGAAAAGTTTTCAGTCAACTTTCTGCCACATACATTTCGATTTCTAAGTTAATATTGCCAAAAAGTTTTTCTTCTTTTTTTGCATCAATTTAATAACAGAGAAAAAACAAGACGATATATAGAAGTGGAAACAAAGCGACATAATATATATATTTTGCTGAATATATAAAAGAAATATTTTATTTATTTATGTATAATAATATACTTATATGTATGTATGGTCCGGTTTAAAATCGATGTTATTGGCTTTTCACAAATTATAACCATATACATACGTATTAAAATATTATAAAAGCTTTGATATAAATTTTATTAACAGCCATTTAAGTACAATGCACATTGGTCTAATTTATTTTAATGTGTTTTTATATTATACCATTTTGAATTTTATGGGTGTACGTGTTCGTACATAATATTTAAAGCAAGATATATATTTATTATATATGTATATAATAATTTTTGTTTGTTGTGTTGTATTTATAACAACAGAAAATATTTTCTGGAAATAATTTAAGGAAAACCATAAATTCTTCTCGTACAACACAGTAGAACTAATGACACTTTTTCACTTTACTATTTTGGCCACAACATTAATTCTAAATGACAAAACAAAACGGGAACGAGGAACGGGACTCTATTTTCCTCAATTATATAACTGCTTTTGCCGCTTGTCTGGTCATTTATACAAAACGGTCAACTGACATGTAAACCGAAAGCCTTCAAAGGACTGTAAATTTGAAGAAATTATACAAACATCTCCAAATTTTTTAAATGCAGTAGAATTTAAATAAATTGTAAACAATGCTCTTATCACAGAGCCAATATATTATAAAATCAAACGGAAATCAATTACCTTTCAAGTGTTTGTTTGTTATTATCAAAATGGTGTATAAAATTAATAAAAAAAATTCCACAGTATCAAAATGTATAAACAAAATTTTTCAATTAAAATAAAAATGAAACCACTTAATTTCGTCAAATTTTCCATAAACGCATGTGGTCTGGCCGTTCTGTACAATACAGGGATAAATAATGCCGGTTTTTCCTTTTTCTTTCCCAAGTTTAAAACTGCTTAAAAAGAAGTACGTGCAAACTGCATTACTCAATAGGAAAAAACATCGTATAATGCGGACAATTTTCCATTTAACATAATTTAAATGAATTTTTTTGATATAATTTTTCCTAGTCGATAAAATGAAAAGTCTTCAACATAAAGAGAATCGTTATAATAATGAAAAAATGCCGTGTATTGATAGATAGAAATTTGACATGAGAAAACCCGGTGCCAAAAACACTCAATTATTGTTTACATTTAATTTACTTTTACTTTTGATCTGTTTTTCTAATCAACCCTTTTCTGTACACTTCAAAAATCAAATTATTATTAAAACAGTAGCAATTATTCATTTTGTTTGTACAACAATTAGGGTGTAGTATGCGTATATATATGCAATTGTTAGTGCACTTTCATTTGCAACCCCTCCAACATTTATAAGGGTGATATAATGTAAATATAAGTGTGGTAAATGCATCTATACGTATATAGTTTAATTCTCCCTCCAAAATGGTTCTACGTTATCACATCCTGCGTATGCGGGGATTCCCACAAGACATATACAAGAAAATGTGTTTAAGCCTGTTCTTCGCGATTGACATTTACATTAAAACCGTGTGTATAAATAATATAATAATGCGATTTTGAACGATGATAAATGTTACATTATTTTTATATAACAACAGAATTTTATACAAAAATGGGCAAAATACAAATTTATCTAATGATTTAATAAATATAAATCGACTAAACGTTTTCTGGGTTATAGTATCTCTTTCGTTTTTGATGGTGAAATTTTCGTCAACGGCAATATTATGGCCCCTCTTATCACCGCACCCTTTGTCTACTTAATACCAACTAAGGTGGCTTACATTTTAGACATTAAACTAAGGATTTGGATAATGAAGAATGATGGATTCCTTTCTATTCACCGTTAAAAGTATAGGCTGTATGAGAGAAAAGCAAGTCACAACACACACACACACACACATGAAGGCATACAACTATAAGTAAAAACTGTCAACAATGTTAATAAAGATAGATTGATCGCAAAAGCAGTTTTCCCGTATTATATCTTTTACTACCAACTTATTATATATATGTACATCTTTTATATCACATCTGTTTACCTTGACATGTATGGTGTATACCAACAAATTTCCGCTCTATATAGGTATATATATTTGAATGAAAGCCAGTTAAAATACGAAATATATCTACCCTATACAAATATCAATGTGTTTACTTAAAGAAAATGGGTGTTACAGTATGTTATGATGCCATTTCGATTGCTGAATATACGTATATATGGGGATGTAAAGATAAAAGTATAAAAGTGTATTTGTAGAAAAAGAAATACTGTTGCGATAATAATATTGGAAAGAAGTAGTTGAAAAACGATTTTAATTCGAATAATTGCTTAAAATTAACATATCGGATGTTGTTGGTTGCCAAAAATGACGGAATAACGGGCTTTTTATGTTTTTTAGCAACTAGAAGAAATTGAACTGTTGTTATTTTAATATTGCATTATTATGAATTTTTCCTGTATCTTTGTGTAATAAAATCTAGGTATGTAGTTATATAAAACAATTTAACCTTTCACTCATAATAAACTAAAAATATTGTTATTTTTATAAAACTGTTTGTGATACCTAACTTCGTAAACAGGTTTGCACATAAAATTGGTTCAAAGAAAACAGTGGATGCATATTACATTTTCAAGTTCTTCAAATATCCATGCAATATATTTAAAATGTAATATAATATATCATATAAGTTAAAAATTACGAGTTTAAATTAAATTCTGTAAACGGATTTGGATTCAGCGGAACCCATTTAATAAAAAATTGTAAAACTCCGAACTCCATTTATAAATTGTTTTTGAATGATTGCTTTGTAAACAAATGCAAATTATTTCTTTTAAAAATCCGTTGTAACACACGATGCACAATAATTTTTCTAAATATCCGATAAATGCTTTTAAAAATAACGTAATTTTTATGCTTTCTTATCAAACAAAAACATGTTTATTCAAACATAAAAAATAATTGTTGAATTTTTCTTTAATTTCCTTATAAAAATACTGCACCCTTACAAATTACAATATTTATTTAACATGGTATTGCTTCTTCCCTGCTTAATTAGACAGATTTCAATGTTGGCTGAACGGAAGTTGCCCTCAACCCTCAACACAGAGTGGAGCGAGAGATCGGAAAAGATGACAAAATATAAAAGTGGTCGAAAATGTAATACAAACAAAGATGACAGAACGAGGAACGTTCCTTATCACCCCTTATCATCAATTATTACCGCGTGCCAGCTTAAGGGGTGTGTGTGTGGTGCTTTTTGGATAGTCTGTTCTTTCAGATAGCCGCCTCCTTTATTTCCTGCCCCTGATTTACTGAAAGCACTTTGGGAATTACCTACCCCTTGCGTCATCAGTGATTTGTTTTTCATATGATGTTGATGACGATGATGATCACGATGATGATGATGATGGCATTTTCTGTTTGCGTGCATGTGTACGTGTGTTTGTGAGTTCAATTTGCATTTAAGGGATGGTCTCTGCTCTGATGTCTCTTGATATACATACAAGGGCTAAAAATGAATACCTAATGGAAACAAATTTGCTTTTAAGTCACCAATTAAGTGTACCGGATTCTTTTTGTTGTGTGTTTGTGTTATCTAATGATCAAATATTACGAGGGGTTGATAATGATACACCCTCTCATTATAGAATATACAAATTGAATTTTTATTTTACAACGTATGTATAAACAATCATATTATTATATGAAATAAGGGCACGTTGAGAAGAGGGACCGAAATGGTAAATAAATATTTAAGGAATCTTTTTTTTGCTGTTGTGTCAGCAGAAAAATATTTTTTTTATAAACGGAAACGATACACAAAAAGGCATTAGCATAAAATATTGAAGATTTTCCCGTTTTTTTCTTCTTTGTCGACTGTATATACTTATTATTATTATAGGTATAGAAAATGTGAATGATAAGAGAGCTATATTCGAGTAGAAAATTTATACTCGTAAATTTAATCTTTAGAAAGATTTGTTTGTTAATTGAGTTTCAGTTAAGTTGAAGACCACGAAAACACTAACAAAAAATTTCTTTCCAAACATTTCTCTACACGCAATAAAGGATCAATTTATCTTAATATCTTTAATAAATATATTGCCCCATAAAGACATTATATTTCTAATGTGGGGTGAGTCGGGTAACTGGTACTAATTAAGGTCTGAAACACTACCAGAAGAAATTATGTTGCGAATATACTTTTCTGAATCGGAACAGTTTTAGCGGTATTTTTAATAGTAAAATATTTTAGAAGGATTATATGGTTTTTTTCTTAACTTAAGTATAAAAAACGTTGTTAGTCGTATATATTTATACAATATAATTACTTATATGTATAACGTGGTAAATTCACAATGATGCTTAACTATCAATAAGAAGGTAATATTTACGTTGTTTAAACGTTTTGCTGTGTACCAATAATAAACAAAAATTTATCTACTGTTATAACGTATTAATAACGTATTATTTGTAGAAATTTCAAATAAAGGTTTATTAAAAGTAGAAAATAAAGTTGTTGCACTGAAGCAATATGCTAGCGATAACAATACGTTGTTTTAACGTTTCACAAGATTCACAACCATTCTTAATTTTTAAAAACAACGTAGTGTCTACGTATCTACATTAGTTAATAAATACTTATATTATTTTTAACGTTTTAATAACGTTTTATATTTTTTTCTGCACTAACAAGCCTGTTGCAAACGTTGTTTTAACGTTTTTACGAGTTAACACGCACCCTTTGATGAATTTGTCTGTTAGAGAACGCTTTGATAAATTCTAGTAGTAAAGAAAATACATACAAATGTAACTGACACTCTTATATGAATAGAATAAAGCATTTGTAAACAATGGTTTGATATTTAAATGTTATTTATTTAAAAAAATCAATTAATTGGGAAAATTTAATATCAAAACGTGAATAGAAAGTTAAAGCACAATAATCAGCAAGTTCATTTAAACTTTATAATTAATCTCATTATTGTATGATACGTATTTCAAATCAAAATATAAACTGCATATTAATCGTAAACGTTGAAAACGTTGATTTATAGTTGAAAAAAGGTATCCAAGTCTATTGTTTTCCTGTTTGTTATTGAATACGGCAATATTTTAAACAACTCTTAAAAGACAAGCCAATAATAGCGAAAAGCTTCCAATTTATTAGTTTTTTACTACTATATCCGAATAAAACATCATAACTCATACTAACAAAAATATTTTCAACCCCTGCACATTGATGGTGTTAAAACTGGAAAGATATTTTTAGGCCGTATTTCACAATACGACATTTAATGATTAATATACTATTTGGATTGTGTCACTGTATCAATGAACAAAAATAAAAATATTCTCCTACCAGAAAAATATATAATATATATATTTTCAAATCGTAAATTATATTTTATTGTCATCGATTTCATATATATTGTGTTTACGTTTCTATCGTCGTCGTTGTTGTTGTTGTTTGTTTCAGTTAGATGATGGTTAGTTTTTATTACACAACATATATAATGTATAATTTTTCCACCTGACATTGCAAATATGATTTTGTCTAAAAATGAGGGGAAAAGATTATTTATTTTGTTGAAAAGCTAATGCCATTGATTCAATTTTAATTGATGTCAATGTGTGATTGTTTTGCCAAATTTTTCGAAAGAAAACCAAGTCGCGTGTTTAGATCCTAATGCAGCTTCTTAATTCCTAATGCCATCAAGCCTCTAGAGTGTTTACCAAGAGACATGCAACCCAAACTCCATATAATATATATATACAGGCATGTCACACACAACAAGGGATTATTTTGTGATTGGAAAAAAAGCACGACACTTCTCACATTTCCACTCGCACACATACAGATTTCTTCCCTTTATTTTTTCTATGGCCACAAAACTTAATCGAAAAACCACCACAAAAATATTTCAAAGCGAATTTCATGTTCAATTTAATTCCATCCATTGTTACAATACCGGCATATGCTATCCAAAATTACAGTAAAAATCAAAACGCGTATTGTAGCAAAATAGCCAATTCTTTTTCAGTTAAATAAATATTGTTCTGGACGCGTTCTTTTCTTAGACAATTTTTCCTAACATAAAAATCCCAGTAAATCATGTAGAAACTAAATAAATATATCCGATCATACAAACTACAAACCCTATTATTTTTTTTGCTGTTATAGGGAAAGAAGGAAAATATACTCGGTTCAGTGAAGGGTATAGAATTGTTGTCGGCTACATCACAATTTTATTAAACGTTCAAACTATTTTCCAAGCAACATATATATGCTAGCTAACAGCTATCAATAAGCTCTAAAATTCAATTTAACAAGAAGGAAAGAGAGGAATGGATGTTTACGTGATTTAATTTTAACTATTTACACTTTAAGAACGTTTACAAATAAAAAAAATACATACATATATACAATTTATTTTGAAAATTTACATTTGAATCGGGATCATGTATTTTGGTCCAAACAAACCGAATCGAAGTAGATTGATATATATTTTTTTATTGGAATAACGTTATTTGAACGTATTTGATATAAAATCATATATAGAAATAAGCTTTATAAAGTAATTTATGAAGAATTTTTGCTTTTTCTACAATAAAGTGCGAGTTTATTAAAGTTTTGAGTATGTTTTATGCAGAAACGTGTCAAAATAAGTTGAAAAGTCTATCTATGAGGTAATTAACAGACAAGGGTTGAATATCAAAGCATAATTATTATGAATTTGTGCAGTTTATTTCATAACAAATTCAAATTCTGATATAGAAACAAAAAATCCAAGTTAAACATTTAGAGAAACCCTAATCATAATGTTTGTGGTTAAAAAAATTCATCAATATTTTAAACGACCCCTCAAAACAAAACCACAAAAGGTCCATTTCATAAATTTTGACATTTTGTGGACAGGAACAATTTAATCAATTTATATTTTAACTATAATTATAGAATATTGTAGTTAAACTGTCCAATGATGCACATAATTAGACTATATAAATTCTCCATAAATTTTGTTAGTGACTTTAAAATGAGTTTATATTGCTTTAGAAGTTTCGCTTTGATTTTATACAAACATTGCGTTTCTTCTACACCCTGTATATGAATGTTTGTTGAAAACTTTGCTATTTAGTTTTGTTAATTACATAAACAAAACATTAAATGCCTTATGGAGCTTATACGAGAGTTTAAAGTGCATACTGTAATCATTTCTACACAATTGAAATTCTAGTTGTTAATGTATTATATAAAATAAATAAACCCTAAACCATTTTAAGTTAATATAAATATTTAAAAACCACTGAGAAAATAACTAACCAGCATTATATAACATGGAAATTACACGAATTAGCTTATATTTTGTTTTGTAATTTTCAGACATTTTGTAACCAATTTATACCATTTTCACCCAATAACAAAATTACTTTCAAATTATAGTAAATTTCCCATAAATTTTTTATTATATAGATAAACAGATATGTTAATGACAAATTGACAATTTTATTATACACGATCACAAAAAAGTTACGTTTGTTAATTTTTTACAGATAATGGCAAGCCATAATCCAATATTAAATTACCACCGATTATTCATTTCATTATTTATTCATCCAGTTCGTTTTTTTCTCTTTTATTTTAAATGTCTCCTTATACAAATTTCAAGATACGATATTATAAATGTACGTGAAATGCAATTAGTATTGATTTTATTATTAATAATAAAATAGAATATACCACAAAAGCAATTTTACGTATTCCTCGTTCAAGACTAATTAAGTAAAAGTACTTCAGAGCTAAGAATAGAATAACTATGTAGTATGTAGTTGATTTAATGAAAAAAAAACTATCAAATCAAATAATATATATTTTATTAAGTCAAGTCTGGGTGAAAGATAAATTGAAATGAAAAAGTAAATCACACAAGTTAAAATAATGCGACTGTCCAAATAACTAATGTGTTCAATTTATCAACCTTGGAATTCATATTAAGTAATGGAAAATAGTGATTTTCTCTGATCATCCAATAATGATACCGGTTTATGCCCTTTAAACCATGTAGTTTGCATTTTAACAATATAATGTACCGAACAAAACAAAAAGAAATTGGGAAAACACACACAAAAAAAATCTATAAATAATAAAACAATACATTTGAATAAATAAAATGCGAATTAAATTATTTCCACTAATTAAAAAGCAAAAAATTAATCCGCCCCCAAAAACCCCAGCTAATTGGACTGTAATTAATGTGAAATTTATTCCACATTTTTTTTTCTTTCTTTTCAAACTAATGTACACACAAACTGGGAATTATATTTTATATATATAGCATACATATATATAGTTTTTTATGCCATTTGTCGTAAACATATGAGCCACCCACAATAATAAACACACCCTTACGTGACTAGAGGTCGTCCATATTTTTTTTAACAATGAAAATATCCCGCCCTTATCAACTGATAATCGTTTAAGCTGGCCACCAGCATATATAAAAAACGTACTGCGGTCAGTTGCATTCCTAATTTGCCATTAAAAAAACAACAACAACATAGAACTGAAGGGAAAACAACTGGAATATTTTGTTGTGATGGGGGTTGACACGTTTTTTCCTGGTTTTGGAATTTTTATTAAGCTCAATGTACAATATAAAACAACTTTATTATTTTTTTACGTCACATGGATGATTCACGAGTAAAATTTATTTATTTAAGGGTTGGTTTTGTATTTAATTACATTTATTTTGTAATGGATTATTGGTTTCGTATAGAAATTGTTGGTTTTGGAACAATTTCAAATAAAAACAGACTTTCTTATGCTTATAATTAAGTTTTATTAAACTAGGGTATATTACATTTGATCGTGTTAAATTGATTATTCGTGCACTATGGTAAATATTATAATTTTAAGTCGTTATACAATATCTAGTATTATTATTGATATTAAAAGCTCGCAAATAGATAAAGATAATATTCAATTTTAGCATGTGACCTGAAGTTGCAGTGTTATTAGTGTGAAAATAGTAAAACTTTTGTTATAAATGACAAAATGTTTAATAGTACTAATGCAATATGTAAGAGAATGAATTAAAAAGCAATATTATTGTTTAATTTCATTATAAAATACAAATTCAACTAATTAGAAACTAATTGATATTTTATTTTGGGTACAGTTCATCTCGCCACTGACTTTAATGCTTTGCAATTTTTAAGCTCCATCTCGTCACCGATTGAAATCAGGTAAATTTCTTAGATCCATTCGGGGATTAGCCAACTGGCCACCGGAATTCCCTAAACTGCAAAAAAAAACAACAAAATTTATTATTATTTATAAAATATACAATAAAATATGACGAAATAGTTAAAGGTTTATAGAATATCTTAAGATGATTATGAACTCAATGGAATTATCTTAAAGTGACCAGTTGGCGTGTGTTTGTCTGGTGGTTGGTGACGAGATGGCGTGCGTCCGTTTTAATAATGAATAATAATTTATTATTAGTTCAGTAATGTGAAATATGTATTTAGAAAATCCCTGTAGAATTGATAGAATTTTTTCAGAATATTTTATATATTTTCAGAATTCGTGATTACTATTTAAATATTTTGTAATTACAAATAAAATAATACAAATTTTAATGTAATGATATTAATAATTAAACCAATAATGACGTTTAAAAAATATCTTTAAATCAATATGAAATTTGAGGCAATGATATTTTCAGACCAAATTTAAAATGTACAAATTGCTGAAGAGCTTTAAATATTGTATTACAAGCTCATTATTTTTAATACCTACTTAAATATAAATTACCATTGCGGAGAATTTAAATATAATTATTATTATAATAAATTTATATTATTCAAAATGTGCCATTGAACTTTTATGGAAAAATAACACAATTAATCGAACTCTCAAAAAAAAAGTACAATAGAAATTGAATCTTCTTTAAAATTTTCATTTAAAGTGAGATATTATTAATTAAATTTGGCCTATATTAAGCGTTTTGTTAAATATTGAACTTAATATTGAACAATACAAAATTTTACAACAGTTTATTATAAAGTGAATTGAATTGGGGGAGCTTTTAAGAAGACTGTTCTAATTGGTTTCAGTTTGTTTTTTTAATAATTGAAGCAATAATGTGGGAAAAATAATTACTTTTGGGAAATTAGGGTGTGAGTGGAAATAAAATACAAAATTAACAGTTGGTGTCGACAAGTTCCTTGTAAGGGTTTGTCTGGCAATAATTAGTAAAATTTATAATAACATTTATACGTGTGCATTGTTGGAATATTGAATTGTTGGGGTGATTAACCCCAATTTACAGTTCATTTAAATTATATTTAAAAGTAAATTAAAAACGGGTTAAAAAAATCATTCAACTTTACATAAAAAACTTAATTGTAAACAATTTTAAATATTTTTTTTATCTCATCATTTAAATCAAAGTCAAAAATGCTTAATGATTCATAAAATTAAGTGAATTTTCTTAAAGAAAATGTTTACTTGTGCATTAAATCACAAAAAGAACATAAAAGTAAAAAATAAACTTATCAATATTCATAAGAACATATTTTTTAAAGGGAAAATTACGCACGTTTTACATATTTCCTTATATTTAATAAAATAAAATGGAAATTTTAAAGCGAAAATAACAAATTTTCAACAAATTAACAATTGTGACGTGAATTTGTTAGATAAGTTAAAAATATTATGAAAAGTACTTGAAATAATCCAGCCCAAATGAAAAATCAACTTACAGGGGAAGGTGTTAAGGCCGAATAATCGCCACCATCTACTGTTGTGTCGCCTCCATTTTAATTAATTAACAGTCATGCAATAACTGTTTGCACATAAATTAGAGATAAATGAAATTTACAAATAAAGAGAGTGGAATGGCCTCCATTCGCATAAAACATCAAAAGTTTTTACAATAAACCGAAAAGACAAATGCAATCGAAAACGAACGATTACTGCCAGAACATTTTTTATGTTGTGCATAAGTTAAAAGTCTACATTATTACGACAAGAGATCAGGTAGAGATTTAAGAGGGTTGATGTATAATAATGGGAAAAAAGAGAGTATATATATGTGTGTGCGGTTGGAATATGTGTGTACGTTTTTCCAGTCGATAATTTATGAATGTGGAAATATGAATGAAGGCACAAAAGCGATATTAAAAACCTATAAAAATGTCAAAGTTTGAAAATTCAATTTATGGATATGCTATAAACTTTGACTGTCAACTTGGCCCTATTCCCGTCTAAATCAAGAAAACTGTTTTATATAGTTTTGTGCAGGAACATTTCAATTTGCCCCTAAAACTGCACACAACTTTATAACTGGTTTTTTACTACATAAATTCCACATTGATTTTACATAATTTATGATATATTATTATTGACGAATCAAACAAAAAAAAGAACATGAATGTGGAAATCATTTATAATATGTTTTTTGTTGTTCATTTAAATTCGACGACATTTTTATGTACGTTTTTGTTCCTCCTGGTTGTTTATTTAATATTCTACAATTCTACATTATAAATCAAATATATTAGCTTATATTTATATTGATTTAAATGAGGTGTTGACATTTTGATTTAAAATAATTTTCGAAATGAAAACATCCCATTCTCGTCTTACATAACAAATCCCCATTTATTTCTTTTCACTGTATTATTGTATGTGTGTGTGTGTGTATGCAAACATGACAGACTCGAATGTTGAAATGTGAGAGAAAGAGGAAAGTTTAAATCTCTTGGCACATGCTATATGGCTATTATCATTATGGCTTTTCCTCTATACCGACAGTTACGAATTGTTTCATGGAGATGCACAACAAACATTTCACCTAATACTTAATACAATAGGAAATGCTATATGGAATTGGGTTACACAGATGGCTTGATGTTGGGAACATTTTTTTAACGACTCACCCTCGTATATTTTATAATTTTGGCGGATGCACTCGTATTAATTTTGATTTATATACTACTGTATTTGTCGACGCTAATAATAATTAACCTTTCAACTATAAAATTGTAATTATTATTAAGTGAAGTATATAAAATAATAAATTTTAAAGTGAAAAATATTCACCAAACTGTGACTAATTTATTAGTTATGAATTTCAAATTTTAAATTAATATTCCACTTTTTTTTAAATGGACAATAAATATATACATATAAATAAATAATTCATAAAATATGTAAAAAATTACGTTGTGTTTGAGAGTAAATTCTGCTGTTTTGCTATAAATTGTCAAAATTTTGTTTATAAATTTTATTTCCATTTGAAAATAAACATTTAGTTGTATGAGGCGCCGGTTAGGACTTTATATATATTTTCCAATCCTTCCATATTTGTAATGTTGAATAAAGTTCTAATCGGCGCCTCATACACTTTTCTGGGCATATTAATAATTTTTATTTCTGTTAGATATTTTTGTAAATTGCCACAACAAGCAGTTTATGGTTTGTAGAACGAATTTAGTTTCGTGTTATATAAAATTAACCACATATACATGTTTATTTCAAAAAAGGCCCCTTATATAACACAATATGTTGTTTATGTCGTTTAAATTTCTACATAATTATTATATTGGCCAGCCTAATTTATGTTCAAAAATTTTATGACATGCAAACTAAAACAATAATTAGACAAATTTATTGTTTTACAGTTTATGTATTATAAAGAAATCAATTTTTTTAATCATATATATATTTCCGTATAAATTCTAGGTATTAATGAAAGTAATTTTTATTACATATATGTTATATAGAAAACTTTTCCTTTCATCATGAATGAAGGGAAAAAATTTAATAAACATGCAAACTACCCCTTGTAGAATTTTGCTCGTTTTTTTATTTAAACTTTGCACAAAACCAGCACAACACAGCTATATACATATTATTATTAATAGATAAGCGCCGTCTTTTTTGACGAAAAAAACCGTTTTTCAATTGAATACACATAATTTATTTAGACATTTTAATAAGATGGAAGTTTGTTGATAAAAACGTGACAGCCGGTATAGAAAAGGCCCATTCTGACTTGTAATGAAAAGGGTTGACTTAAATCGTACATATATTTATTATAAATATTCGTATATAATTGAAGATAAAATTTTTCAAGCATCAACATTCTCATATTTCCTTTTCTGATACAGTGGAAATTGATTGTTGAATAAGAAAAAAATTTGTAAGCAATTCCCCAAATTGAATTGAATGTATCTTTTATCTTTAACAAAATAAAAAAGTGATTTTGCCGCCCCTATATATTTATATTCGGTCCTATTCCATTCATACACTTGTATGAAATAGAGAAAACGGGTTAGTAACATTAAAAGACCAACAAAAAACACACCGCCATTTATAACCCTTATTTACAGAAAATCAATTTATCTATCTGTGTCTATAAATGCGCATATATACTGTCCGAATCGGCTTGAAAGACTTCCACAATCAATAAAAGTCACATTTACGCAACTAAGATAGTTGAGTCGTTTTACAGATTTCTAGAAATGATTCGGAAAATTGTTAAAAGGGGGATTTCAGTAAAAGACAAACAAAGTATAGATAATAGTGTTCCGGTGGTCAGTTTTCTCAACAATAATTCAAACTGAATGTATTTCTTTATATAGTTAATGGAATATAAGATGGAAAAAAGTGGAACGACGGACGTGAGAAACTATAATAATACTGGAATAGAGAATTTTATAGAAAAATGTTAAAACCACTTAAGTTTCCGGATTGTTATATGTAAGCGCCAAAAGAAAACTTGACTTGAAATGTAATCTTAAGAAGCAACACTGAATGATGATGAACAAAAAGAATTGAAAATGTTAAAAAGTTTCAGTCTTTCGTGTGTTTTTTTGTTAAAAATCGATTTAAATACAATTGTACCGTTTTTATTATCAAACAAAGTGGTGGGATTTGTATTAATTTCATTTTTATGGTGTGAAATTTCCACAGAAATTTTAATAAAGATAAAATGCAAACGTGCCCATATTTTCTCAAGCTGGGTGCTGTTTATAATTACTTAAATCTTCAGTTTTCTTGGGTTGTTAAATGTAATATTATGCAAAATGCAAACAAAATAAATAGCATATATTAGCTTTTCTTTTATTAAGGACATCGGAGCACTGTTTCGTGTTTAGTTAAATGCAAATTTTCCAACAATAATACTGTTTTAATTATTATTTACAAACATAAAATTTATAGTTGACTAATTCGATTTGCTTAAGTGCTGATAAAAGAAAATGGAACTTTAAATACGAACTTTATAAACATTTTAAGAAAAATAAACTATTTTAATTATTATTGTTTCACTCATAAACTGTATATTATTTTAATTCTTTGTGCATTTTACACATTGTGTTCTGTTGCATTTAGAAAAAGTTTAATTAAAAATTGTAAACAATTATGCAAACGGTGGAAAATGCTTGAAGAGATGGAAAAAGGGCTGGCTTTAACTTGAAATGAGATATAAGGTTGGGTTTTTATTACGATTTACAATAATTAAGAAGTAAATGAGAACTCTAATTAGAAGTTTTCTTCTGAAGAAGATTTTCGCAAGTATTTTCTCGTCGAGCTGAAAATCTACTTACAATGCAATTAAAGAATATATATGTATATAATAAAACTGTGCCCAAAACAGACATTGTGTTTCATTGTGTGGAAATATCTGTTTCCATTATTATTCATTTTGCCTAAAAATATAATTGTTCTAAATAAATTTTTTGAAAGAATTGAAAACTTTGTCGATATCAAGTGACTTTTTTTATGTAAGAAAATGGGGCCAACTTTTCCTCCAGGGATAAAATCAACTTGAATCGAATTTAATCGACAAAAACCACAGTTTAATATTATAAATTTTACGAGAAGAATATATGTGAAAATCGTGTTTTATTATTATTTTTTTGTAAGTATGTCTTATTATGAAAAAGAAGGAAATTAAAGTGATCGAATCAGTAGCAATAAAACGTAGTACCAACCCTTAACACTTTTACGACCATCTTGTAATCATTAAATTGTGATAAGTCACTATGGAATACTTTAACTTAAAACTACAACATTCAAGAAAAGTGTATAAAATGGCGCATGATGCTAGAAATTCGATTTGTGTTCTTTTTTTCCCATTTCCCGAACCCCCTCTACAACCCTTATTCATACAACTGCTCTCTTTTGGCTTTTTAATGGGACCATTAAATTTTACATTGGTTTTCCTGTGTTCGAAACCATTTTGTCCTTCTTCTTTCATGTGTTTTTTTTCTCTTGTTTTATTTGAACGCCTTAAAACACATTTTCCGACAATCATTTTATTAGAAATACTAACCCTTATTCTGCAGCCAAGTGGGTTAAAGAGCTGCTCTCTCTCGCCTGAATATCCGCTCATTGGTGGCAGAAAGCCATCATTGACCGCAGATAAGGGTCAAAACCTATATCTATAGATCACAAGTACGTACTCCTGCTGGTAAAATTCAACATGGTGTAAAAGTGGCACAGTCGCCGGGAAGGTGGCAATTGAAATACCATTTAAATGGTTTATGTGGACGAGCGAAAATGTCATCCCCTTCGGTACTAATTAATTGAATAATTTAATTATTCAGTCCCTGTAATGAATACATTATATTTCCTTGACGTGTTTATTAAATCAATTATTTATTGCGATTTTAATGCAAACACACAGTTACAAAGTTATAAAAGATTGTTGGCGACCAAACAGGTAAACCATTTGGTTGTTTAACATGCTTATATAGTATATATTGTATATGTATATAGGAAGAGAGATATTTGCATTTCGTTCTCGTTACCCATCAAGTAGTGGAAAGGATTCGCGAGAGACCAAACAACACAATGCATTATTCATTTTGGCAACGGAATAATTGCATGATTTTATACAAACATTCAAGTTTTTGGATATATATAGAGAGTGGAAAGGGTTCTTGGATAGAGGATGAGAGCATCAACAAACAACCCATATATATACGAATACATTTAAATAAAAGCAAAACAACAACAATAACAGTAAAGAGAAAAATTCACTGGACTTTTCTCTGCATATTATTTAGTCTTTGATGTTAATAGCTGAAAAAAGTTTTGAATAAATTCTTCACCAGCACAGCAACGAATGCATTTCGTATTCCGTTTCGTAAATGCATACGTACATTTTTTTTGGCCAAGCCTTATTCCATCCAACTCGATTAATCAAAAAATTATTAAACACTCATGTGGAATGTTTCGAGTTTATCTGAAAATATTTCCATAAAATATGGTCAGAAATTTAATTGAATAATACGTTATTCGGCTATCATAAATTTTCTCCCAGTTTAGATTTATCGACAGAAAAAACTAGTAGAAACATACCTCCATAATTTCTCATACAGAGTGTTATAAAGTGTGTGCCATATGTTTTTAAGATGACGACGTGCTTGTTGTTTGTTGAAAACTTTACCTAAAAGATAACAACATCCAAATTTACTGACTAAAGTATAATAATACTGGAATAGCGTTTCATTGAAGTTTGTGTTTATGAAAATCCTGCACACAGTCACACACACACCGAAATTGTGCCTGTTGATGATAAATCAAAACAGGTGACACACTTTATTACTGGCTGCACACATTTACATAGAGTGGAATGTTTGGTGGAGTTTATCAAAACTGTTAAATTACGACGGATGGAAGTAAAATAAGTAACAACAACAGTATAGTAGCAGGTGCACTAAATTTAATGGCCAAGAAATGCTCTTCCACATAAACCCCTTTTAGGGTGCACTCCGTATATCCCCCTTAGACGATTTTTATGAAGGAAAATTTAAAATTTGTCTTAGTTTTAATTGGTTACATTGCCAAAATCTGTAATTTATTTACAAAAGTTTAAAATAAGTATTAAACTTCTACTAATATAAAAAGGTTGTCTATTTATAGTGTTAAGTTGAGCTTTTTTAAACCTACAGTTAAAAGTCTTAATTTAGCAGTGAAAAAAACTATTTTATCTATCCTTGAGGTTAAAATGCATTTTTATTTAGGGTTACAATCAAAAGTCGTTAGCAACAAATATAAAAAGTCTATATTTTATCGTCTACTGTAACTGTAGACAAAAACGAGTGAATAACGTTTAATTTGAAAAAGTTATGTACCTACCTAATTTATCCGTCCTTGTGGTTAAAAACAGTTTTTATTTACTCTTACAGTAAAAGTTTACTTTATAAAGTCCACTACAGAAAAAATGTGTAGGTAGTTTAAAATTTTTGTTAGTTCCAATTGTTTACATTGCCAAAATTTGTAATTAATTTGTTAGGGTTGACGGTTAGTGTCCTTGTGTTGTGTGGAACCACTTTCACGTCGGGACACACTTTGCTAATGGCACAAGATTAAACTTCAATAACTAAACTATTAGAGTGCCTTCGATTACAAACTCTTAGAAGGGAATTTCCATTGTTTAAGGGGGCTGGATTAAATGATTTTCTCAACTATGTGTGTGTGTATCTCCTGCCTTAAGAAACTATATTATTAATTTAAGTTTTCAAATAGATCAACTTACAGTAAAGGTCCTGCATGGCCTATTATTACCATTTGATTAATTTTTGCTCTTTTATTCGTAGATTAAGTAAGAGAAAAACTGAAAGTCATTTACTAAATAGCATACAATTACGGCACCCACCCTGAAACTCAATATGTCCCCTTAATCGAACCGTATTAAATAAATCTACGATCATATTTTTCGTTCAACGAGACGACGAATTTTCTTCAAGAAAAATAAAATTAACAACTTTTCTTATTGTCCACCAAACAGTCGTCGTGTCTTTATTTTTTTATCTCGTCTCTGTTGTTTCATGATTAGTGGTTCTTTTGTACTAATTTGTTTCAAAATTTTTTTATCATTTTATTTTTATTTATGTTTCTCTTGGACGTGGACGGGGAAAAAAGTCCGCAATAATTAAATTTTCGATCTGTCACCATTGCAGAATTATACACACACAAAACACAACAACTTCATCCACTGAACAACTTTGTTATTTATTAGTGGGGGCCCAAAATAAAAACAAAAAAAAAACAACTGTGAGGCGACAAATAAACTTTTCAACTGTTTCTCGTTTCATTCATTTTGATTATTTTATTAAGCGGGTCGTAATTAATATGTCTACCAAGCAGAGAATTTTTGCCCCCATTTTATTATATACAGTAAAAACTATTTGAGGGTTGAAATGAATTTGTTTGTTTATTCTTAGAATTGACGAAAATCCAATCAACTTTTTCATATAGAATACAATTTCGTTGAGGAATTTTCTTTTCAAGAAAAATATATATATGTATAGTCGTCCCAAAGATAAAATAAAATTATGGCCTTTGCTGATAGTTAACTCCAATAATCCTAATAATATAACAATAGACCATTTATTGAGGTACCCGTACTGCTGTCCCTTACTTTTGTACCTGGACCCATAGTTGCCCAGGCCCGTATTTAGAATAATAAG